>CM074734.1:39412292-39712292 GCA_037367245.1 Phrynocephalus guinanensis | reverse complement strand
CAGCTTTCTTCACAGATAACACAATACGTTTCACTCAACACTGGAGTACCGATTGACATCAGATCATAGGTGCCCTCCATGACAAATGACAGTCTGAAGAGCCATGCTTACATACTTGGCCTCCATACTGCCAGAGGTGGCTAGTATTTTTACATGCCTGGGCTTTATGTTCTCCAAGCTGCGCAGGGGGAGTGGGGTTTCAGCTGACTTTTCTATAGAGAGCACAGAGGCAACTAATTTTATATGGTATGGCTAGTTTATGTCTTGTCAGATTATTTATAACACACATGCCCTATCTGAGAATCTAGGAATGGGCAATGGTCTAGCCCTGTGGGTTCCCAACCTGTGGGTCCTGGACAGCAGTTCTCAGAAGCCTTCACCATCAACTGTGCCAGAGGGGGGTTCTGGAACTTGCAGTCCAACACACACACACACACACACACACACACACACACACACACACACACACACACACACACACACACACACACACACTTCCTCTTTGGGTTCCCTCAATAGACAGAACAGGCTCAGGTTCTTGCTTTAAACCAGAAACATTTTCTTTGAACGTGGTTGCCAACATATTTACAGGTAATAATTGTTAAACTTCCCCCCCTCCTCCCTTCCTCAATGGAATAGTGATTTAAGAGCTTCTGGAAGAACCCTCAGGTATTCATTTTCCAGTGTTTTTTTTCCTCACCACAAGCATTGTCCAGGTAAATGGCTACATTAAGCAAACGGTCCATGTCTGTGATCATTAGAGATAGCAGATAACAGCTACCACACGTGGAGATTTTTTTTTCTATTTATATATCTTTCTTAGTAATAGATATACATGTTGAGGAATAATACTGGTGAAGAACAGTGTGTGAAAATTAAGAGGTAAACTGTTGTGTATAAAAATCTGCTATATAACAGGGGAAAAGCCTAATCTTCTCATAGATGTTATAAATTCCAATATTTTCCCCTATCCACCCAAGACATGACCCAGAATGTCCCCTTGTGAGGGTTCTTCTCTCTCTCTCTCTCTCTCTCTCTCTCTCTCTCTCTCTCTCTCTCTCACACACACACACACACACACACACACACACACACACACACACACACACACACACACACACATATCTTCCTCTTTGGGTTCCCTCAATAGACAGACTAGGCTCAGGTTCTTGCTTTAAACCAGAAACATTTGCTTTCAATGGAATAGCAAAAGGATTCCCAAAACTGGGTTTGAAGTCAGGTATCTCCTACATCACCCCATTCAGTTCATACCAAGGATCCCCTACTCCCTGTAAATACAGCAGAGGACAATGATTCATCTCTCCAACCATTTTTCCAGTTGTGGTAACTCCTCACCACTGGGTGGGTTGCTGAGTCTCTGAGGAAAGTTGATTCTTTCCCCTCCTCTTCTTCCCCTCACAGTATGGGCCCTCTCCTCTCAAATCCTCCAGCTCTGTTCTCAACTCTCTCCCCAGTGAGAAGATTTTCATGGTGGTTGACTATTCTGTTATATACACCCTGCCTTTCCTCGAGGAACCATCAACCTCTCCCACTTGAGTCTCTGACCAAAGCCATTCCCATCCTAGTGGTAGCACTTTCCCCAATTTCTTTGACGCCACAGCTGCTGCCTGTACCTCATTTCCTCTCACACTTCTTCTGCCCTCTCTTTCCACAGGCTATTCTTTCATATTTTCCTTTCTCCTCCCAGTTCCTTAGCCTTTTCCTCTTCTCCTTTTTCCCCCCCAACCCCTTTCCCTTCTAATCCAAGAGGATTACAGACTTCCTCAGGTCTCTTGTCCTACAGCTTGTGGGCTCCATCTCCCAGGGCAGGGGAGCCAGCACTCATACAGAGGGTCTCATCCCCTTCACTCTTTTTGCCACACACCCATTTTTGCCCTTAACACTGTTGGGGCAAACACAGTAGTGGGGCTTCCTGCCGCTGCTCCAAGAAAGACCTCAACAACCAATTCCAACTTTAAGCAATACCCTTCCTCTCCCTTCCAAAGTTCTAATATTCTAACATTTCTGGTCAAATTTCACAGGCTGCTATAGGCACATTTCTTGTTTTTAATTTTACTAGAAGATTTAAACCCCACCTTTCTGTTTTAAGATGCTCCCAAAGCAGTTAACAATAAATATGAAGCTGTTAAAGAAGTCCTAATGTCGTATCTAATATCTACCACAGAGTTGTTTTACAGATTATTAGGGCTTCTGGAAATAATTACAGTTTGACAGTTAAGCATTGGGAAATATAATTTTCTTATATCAAATATTTAACAAGTATTCAGGGAAATCCTATGATTGAAGTGTAACTAGGGTGCAAAATGATCTATCACTCTCCATCAACCATTTCCATGAGATTACTTTAACAGGGGGCCAGCTTTAGCATATTACAATGGTTCATCAGATTTGACCATTTATAAAGGAGGCACAGCTTTCACTATGCACATAGCCTTCTTATGCCCACTCTATTCTGTGCAGAGCTACATTTATTTTAAGTATATATATACTTAAAATAAACGCAGATGAAAGTTATACATAAATACAACATTACCAATTAATTCAAAAATCGGTGTATTGAAATAAACAGCAGAGTAATAAGTCTGTATTAAAGGCATCATTTGAAAAGATGTCAATCAAGCTGACAAATTCCAGGGAACTATGTCTTTGAAAAAGTGACTCTAAAACATACTTTTTTAAAATGTTAAGCTTTTATTGATCTGCCTGCTTGATGTTTCAAAGAGGTTGCAGATGGTTTTACTCTTCTCCGAAACATACGTTCACTTGCGTTCCTTTCAATACAGTATTTTCTATGGTATGTTGCCTCAGTCAGGTTTACCCTAAAAGGAGAAGTAAACATACATTAGTTCAATAAGGGCTCCACACTCCCCTATGATGGTGATAGCTATGAAACTGTTTTATCATGTGTGAAATGGCTATGAATAATATAGTTTGAGTGGTTGAGTAAACTACAGCAACTAGTTTCCTATCTTAGCAAGAAGGCTATCAGAAGGTGTGGCTTCTGGGTGATATTAAATCCCGTGCCTCCCCTTTTACAAATAACAGTATTGTGTAGCAAAGCTAAAAGGTGGAAAGCTGCATCACTTATTGATGGAAGCAAAGTTACTTGTGATTGTCTTCCAGTGAGTGAAGGAGTTGGCAGATTAGAGGGAGCAGGCTGGCCCTCCTCTAAGATCACCTATGTCCACTTTGGTCATCAGGCCTGATGGGCCTCAGTTGAGCTTATTTGAGAAGGAAAGGGCTGGAAGACCAAGGAAGGATCAACCATCAGGAGAGAGAGAGAAAAAGAAATGGACTGCTTCCTTTACCATGAGGAGCTTCTGTTCACTGGTTTTCCTAGTAATTAAACAGCATAGAGATTGGCTGTCACCATCACATCACTGCTTACTGCAGCCTAACGGCAGGATGTTGAAAGCTTAAGCAAGTTTCAAGGGAAGAAGGATGTGCTCTTCGGTCAATCTGACCATTCAGTCAATTCTAGTATCTTCAGTGTTGAAGGATATGCATAGAAATAGATGCACACTTTCCAGGGTTTGGGTACACACTGCTCCATAACATCAGGCATAGCTTTAGCAGATTACATTGGTTCATCAGATTTGACCATTTATAGAGCAGGAAGCATAGCTTTCACTACAAACATAGCCTTCTTATGCCCACTCTATTCTGTGCAGAGCTACATTTATTTTAAGTATACATATACAGTGCACCTCCCTCCCTTTCATGGTTCATATACTGTGGTCCCGCTATATTGCGGGACCGCAGTATATGAAAAAATGTCCATCAAAGGCCTCAGAAATGATTTTTGGTAATCCAGAAGTGACTTCCAGTTTTCCAGAAGTCACTTCCGGTTCACAGGGTGGCCATTTTGAGGCCTCTAGAAGGCCCAGGAAGGCCCTTGCAGGCCCATTCAGGGCAGCGCCAGGCTGGGAGTAAGTATAAGAGCCCCCAGGTAGACCCTCCAGGCCTGACCCGGCCTGCATCCGCATATCGCGGATTTTCAGTTATCGTGGGTTGGCTCTGAACCCTAACCCCCGCAATAGGTGAAGGGTCACTGTACTTAAAATAAATGTGGATGAAAGTTATACATAAATATAACATTGCCAATTAATTCAACAATAGATTATTGAAATAAACAGCAGAGTAATAAGTCTGTATTAAAGGCACGATGTTACGGAGGACCATAGCCACATTCTCTTGAGCTTGATCACACTTTCAGTGGAGCCTTTTCTCATCAAGACACGGAGATGGGTTGTGGAGGTGGCCGAGCTGTGCCTGCGCCCCTCCATGGTCACAATTTTGGAACATACAAACATTTATGTGCACACCTTCCAGATAATTAAGATGTTTTATGGGGGGTGGGGTAGAAAAGGAAATAATATTTTTTCTCCAAGTCAATGGAAATAAAACAATAGGCACAAGTACCACTTCAAATAAAGGGGAAAGAAAAGAACCGGGAATCAATCCTTTAGTTTAAATGTTGTTGCAGTGATTGACAAGAGGTGTATTTATTTTTATTTTTATTTTTATTTTTTGCACCACCACACTTGGAGCATAATATTTGGAATCTAGGGCTGTCAAAATGCTCAGTTAGCTAAGATATAATTTCTAAACATTTAGCTGTTGCAATAGTACTGCCACTTTTGACACTTTTGTCATTACCAATTTGCTCATTCCATCTCTGTCCAATCGAAGCAGTCCAGGTAGGGGCAATGGAGTTGAGGCGGCAAGAGGCTTAAAATTATACAGCTCAAGAACTTTCTGTCCACTGCCCAACACTGGAACAAGAGCCCCTTAGATAAGAATTAATAGATGGACACTCCAGGAACCTGGTAAGGAACTTACTCTACAGATTCTACATGTCTGTTTTCCACTGGGTATATCGGACCACCCATGGGAAAGAAAAGCCAAAACACTGTGACAGCTAAGACTAAGTTTTCTTTTAATGTGAGCTTCAGTGTATTGGAAATTGTTATGGCATTTTTGCTTTTTTACTACTCGTTTTAATTATTCTTTTTTTTTTAATCTGATATGCTTGCACAGACCAATGCAACTAGTTCTTTAAAAAATTCCGCTGGCTAATAAATGGACTGGGATGATGCCTAAAATTCACATAACACATTAGCACGCTCACCTTCAGTTCAGTCAACATGAATCAGGACTTCTCCTGAATGAGTCACATGCATGAACTCTTTATGGTTGCAACAATAATGCATGCAATTTTTTTTGTACTTCATTGTGTGATCCAACTACTTCACATACATTCTCACCATATCGCGGCCAAGTGAGACCTTGCAAAAGGAAGACCGAGAGCAATGGATTTCCAACTCCTAGTGAGAAAGTTGGCCATGACAACATTGGAACGTGATTTATGCATTCACACATCTGTCTTTTAACAACTGCTGTGCTTTCTAAAGAATAATAATCATGTGCTACCAAGTTGGCTTATGGTCACCCTTTTCATGGTTTTCTAGGAAGAGGATCTTCAGAAGCAGTTCACCATTCCCTTCCTCTGCAGGGTGGCCTGGGACTAGCCAGCTTGCCCAAGGCCACACAGGCTGGCTTTTTTCCTGGGAGACACAGTGGGGGGATCGAACCTCCACCCATAGGTCATAGCCGGATCTTTGAACTCAGTGCTATTAAAGCAGAACCTGGAACGGGAATGATATTAGTTGTATCTTCTGATTAAATTGCAACCTATGCAATGCAAAAGCAAGGTCAAATGGTGTATTTCCCTACCAGTTCCACCATTACTGAGCTACCACCTCTAAATATATGTTCCTGGAGTACAGGATAAGGCCAAAATGTAGGAGGTGCCAAGTAAGTGGTATCTGCTGCAGATTACACTTCTGTTGGGTAGATATCAAGACATGAGAAATTCCATCACACAGCATAAAAAACTGCCATTCCCAGAACCAGCTATCCAGATAGAATGAATGAAACAGAACCACTAGGAGTGACAGGCATACCTCAGCCTTGCCCGAATTTGGTTAGACAACAGTACTAGACATCATGACGTACACCATTACTGGTCAGTGGAGCAAACCCAAGAAACCCTCAGTCATTTTAGTTGTGAATACAAGATGCCGGTGAATTAAATATATAGGGGGGTTGTTGCCATCTGCACTTGGACAAAATGTTGACATGGGGTCGCTCAAGGCAAGATTGGGCCTAAAATGGTACCACCACAAGGACTGAACTACAGCACAGCAACTGATAGGATCACTGTTCAACTGGGATCTCATATCCTGTGTGATCAGGCACCAAATATGAAGCAAACATGAACTCTGGTGGGCAGGGGAATGTTTAAAAAGGGGTGCTGTTCTGAATGTAAGCCATCATTAATTTCATTCTTACAGACGAGCAGTGGGGGAAATGTTCTCTTAACTGGCCCAGACACTGACTATCCATGTGCATGTTCTACGTTTTACACTGTGAACATTTTGAGGAGGTGTGTGTGTGTGTGTGTGTGTGTGTGTGTGTGTGTGTGTGTGTGTGTGTGTGTGTGTGTGTGCAAACCACTCCCCAATAATTTGCAAAGAAAATCTGTATTTTGTGCAAAATACAAGGTGCTTAATGAAAAACGCAAATTTGTCACACACACACACACACACACACACACATGCTTGTAAATGCCCAGAGTGATGAAAACAAATGCTGGTTTGGTTGTGAGTGTGTTTTCCTCTCTCAGGCAGGAATGAAAAATCTCAAGAGTCATGGCCCTCCCCCTCCCGCTATCAAAAGAGCCTCAGTATGTTAAGAGAGCCTTTTCCATTATGGCTGAGAAAACATGCAAGCATTTGTTATGCCCTTAGGCGAACAGTATGTCCCACTTGAGATGTTGTGGCTGCCTGATAACTGGCAACTCCAGCCAGCATGGGCAACAGCAGAGGAACCTGGAGCATCCAGAGGAAAAGCTCTGGAGGCCAAGCCCCCTCTGGGGCAGCATTCTGATCCCACAAACGCCAACCAGGTACCTGCAGGAAGGCACAAGCAAGGACCAAAGCTAATGACACCCACCTATTTGTATATCCCAAGCAACTGGATCTTAGAGCGTTTATACACGACCCCTAAGCTCCGCTGCAAATGGCTCCCAGCTCCGGAGCTTAAAAATGTTTACCCACCAGCTCCGGAGCTAACAGAAAATTAAGTGCGACCCTGCCCACCTAAGCGCGACCCAGAGCACTTTTCAGGTACCTGCTCTGGGAGAGTGAAAAATTTTGATGCGGAGAGTGCCGGGCTCTCCTCCCTTCTTTTTTTTTCCTCCCGCCCCTTTAAGAGGAATCAGGAAGTGACGGGGGGGTCGGAGCAACTTCCACCGGCACTCCGGAGGTAAGAGTGCATTCTTTTCTCCCTTTTTTCTCCCTCCCCTGACACAGACAGAACAAGTAAGTGCGGAGGGGGTGGGAACGCAGGGAGAGCGACAAACCCTCAAGATCTCTGGTCCAAATTTAAGGGACCAGCGGATCTTAGGGGTCGTGTAAAAAGGCCCTTAGAGACCCACTGTTTAGAAAACAACATAGCTCATCAGCTTAAGAACCCTACATCCAATTTATAAAATGTGCTACTTCCTTCTGTGACCCTATTTTACCGTTTGTAGAGTTCCCTGTAAAAAGGAGGCCCATGTGGTAAAATCTTTACAGTCCTACAGTTGCTTCTCTTACAAACTTGCCTTATAAAAAGCCCACTTATCCTGGAAGACTGTAAGCGTTCAGGATCTCCAACTTTACTGGGCTCATGAGGTAAATTTTCATTTAAAACGGCAACAACTCTCTGATTTACGAACTCAGGCTGCTGCGTTACTGGTTACAGCAGCATCCCAGAACAGATGTGGTTCAACTCTCCTTTGCCCATAATATTTTAATTAGAGGTTAAGGAGACAGCTACTGGACATGTGAAAGAAATGGACGCACATGACAGTCCATGAAACCATATATATATATATATATGAAACCATATATATACACACACACACACACACACACACACACACACACAGTATATAGTTTCATGTGGGTCTGGCAGCTTATTTAACAACAGCTGCTGCCAGATCCAATCTGGTTCGCAGCTGTTGATGTTTTTATATGACTGTAAAAAAGAGTCATGACTGAAAACCCTGGCAATGACTTGGGGACAGATCGAGGTCCTAGGGCAGTGATGGCAAAGCTTTTAGAGACCGAGTGCCCAAACTGCCATTCAAACCCACTAATTTTTCACAAAGGGCCAATACAGCCATTTAACCTGAATACAGAAAAGGTTCTGAGTGCCACCATTGGCACCCGTGCCATAGGTTCACCAACACTGTCCTAGGGTCAGCCCCTGACATCTCATCACGAAGTGCAGGATATAGTAGGGCAACACGCAGCATTTCTTAGACCACGTCATTGAATTTGCTGCTCTGGTTAAAAAAATATGGGTGTCTTAAGACAAGATCAGTAGGGAAGCAGAATTGCACTCCCCACCACCACCCCACCACCACCACCCCAAAAAAGGCCAGAAACACGGTTTCAGATTGAGGTCTAGTAACCTGTTGTCATCCAGCTCTCCCCAAGTCCCTGCTTCACAACCACTTTTGTGATCATGATCACAAGTACTGTGAGAACCAGCATGCCACAGGGAGCCTGTCAAAGCAAGTGGAGGTTCTGCTATTTCATTTCAGCTCTCTGTTTAAACCAAAGGACAGGGGCCAAGATTTTTAAAAAGAATATAGAAGGAAGCCTCAAAATGAAAACCCATTCATTGGCAGGGAGGTGGTCTAGGTCACTCCTGAGGTCCCATCCAGCTCAACTGTTCCTGTCAGTCCATATTTATAAAATAAGAGCTCTATGCCTCGTGGCACAGTGGTTGAATTGCTATACTACAGCTAAAATGGGTTTAGTTCCAGGTAGCAGGCTCAAGGTTCACTCAGCCTTCCATCCTTCCAGGGTTGGTAAAATGAGTACCCAGCTTGCTGGTGTGGGATGTCAATGTGTAGCCTGCATAATTAAATTGTAAACCACCCAGAGAGTGCTTTAAGCACCATGGGGAGATATATAAGCAGAACACTTTGCTTTTACCTTGCTTTGCTTATGAGGAAAATCTCCATTATCACTGCAAGAGGGAATTTGGCTGGGGAGCAAGAGCAATATGGGGCCTGACAGTGGGTCTGGGGAGGACAAGTACACACCTCTCACTCTCACTTGCATTTAATTATTAGCTACAATGAGGAAAAGAGTAGTCTACCCTGATCTAAATAAGCTTCTTCTGAATAAAGAATGGCATATGATTAGGAAGAATAGATATAGCACCTTGAGCACCTGGAAAAGTTGATGAAGCCAAGGCGTCTTATTGCGAGGATAAAGGTGGCAGGGGAGTACAATAACAAACAAACATACAAACAAGGCAATATTTTCAGGTGTGTAAAATTGGACTTCAAAAGAATCCAGTGCTTAAGTGAAGAATAGTTAATCACCAAACAAAGCAATCCAAACTGCATGAGAGAAGCTTCACTGGTGCTTTCAAGGTTTAAGGATTTTCCTCTGTGAATGACAGGCCGTTTCTGACCTCTGTTTCCACCCTCAGAGAGGCCAACAAATTAGAACAGACACCACATAATGCTGGTGGTGGGATACACCTAAGCACCGTTCATTAGCCTTACCATTGTAAAATGCACATAATGGTGGACACCAGCTTATGCTTGGCAATGACTACCATTTCACCTTAACAGGTAATATTTTTGCTGACAAACAACAAAAGTACTGCTACTGAAGAATCTAATTGAAATGTACATATGGAGGCCCAAACTTGCTATATAAATCTCTAGTTCAGCATAGTATAATATAAATCTTCTCCTTACCAGGTACTACAACAAATTGCTTCCCAAACCTAAGTGTGTCAGAAGGTACGGCATAATTCCCAGCACATTACTTTAGGAAATATTCCGCAGGCAATACAGTTACTTTGTAAAATAATGTTGACTGCAGTGCTAATGTTATTAGATCCTGAATGTGATAAGCTTTGGGATTGGTAAATTATTATTATTATTATTATTATTATTATCATCATCATCATCATCATCATCATCATCACCACACAGCAGACAAGATAACTACTCTGGATTTTTTATTACAAATCACTAGTCGAACACTGCCCAAGCGTTTAGGACTATGTGGTGTATCGGCGAATTATGCAAGCAGATCCCAGTAAGGTGGCTTTCTGCAGCTGACTGATGGTGACTTTGTCAACTCCAATTTCTTCTAAATACTTGCTTCTCTCTCTATTATTATTATTATTATTATTATTATTATTATTATTATTATTATTATTATTATTATTATTATTATTATTAATTCTCCCCACCCCCAACCCGATTGGTGAACAAGTGTGTGCAGATGTTAAGATCCTGTGAGTCAGATGCTAAATAAGCAGGAAGGTTGAATAAAGAAAACACAGAGGAATCCATCACCTGTCAAGAAGCAAAAGGCATGAATCTGCAGATGAAAGTACAGTATCAACATTGCCGTTTGGTTCAGATCCTTGGCCATTAGACCCAAGGCTCTTCAATCTTCCCTTGCTATAGGCTCACGTTTGCTGCCCTCCCTCCTCAGGGTCTTTCTCTGTGCTCCCTAATCCAGACTTTCCAAAGACTGATCAAACCAATAATAAAAGGCACCTGAGAAGCAAATTAATTATTGCTCCCAAGAAAAGTGGAATCTTTGTCCCTATCTGTACAGGTAATTGTTACCTGCCTCATTTCGGCAATAGATGGTACATGAATGTATTACAGGTAGCTCATTAGTGCAAGTTCCAACTCCTGACTTGGGGCCAAGTTTCATACTTGATGAAGACTAAATCCCCTCCCGCCCTCTTCCTGAGGGGTTTGGAGTGGGAGGCCTTCACAGCAGCCCTTTGTCTTTTCATCTATGGAAGGGGGGGGGGAGAAGACAAAGTGATGCAAGTTAGCCTGCATGACAAAGCCTCCCACGCCAAAGTGAGGGTGCCAAAATGTACTGCTCGCCTGCCTTCTGTGGTATGTTAATCCTCCTCGCAAGCAAGACGGTGCATGTCTTTCTCCTAAGGCAAGGGGCAGGTTTAGAATGGGCTCGGAAGTGGCCTTCAGCCATTGTCCAGAGACCCAAATGGTCTCTGTGAAAGGAAATGTCCCACACTTCTTGCCATTGGCAGGTCAAAGAGAGTGTGCGTACTGATCCTTTCTTCTTGGCTCATCTGCCCTGCCATTTTTAAAATCTCCTTTGAATGGATAGACAGAAATGCTCATCACCAGTGAACAATGTCTCTGCTAACCTTCCTTCCTCAGTGACAACATGGGTGGGCCTTCATTTCCTTAGGCCTTCATTTGTAGGAAAGTAGCATGGAGGAGTAGAAATGCCTGGCTGGGTATAGGGAACAAGACCAAGACATCAATGGTCTCTTGGACAGAGAGGTGAGCATGGACAGACATGAGCAGCAGGTAGGCACCCTCTTCTGTCGGTAAGTGTGCTTTGCACGGCGTTTTGCAACTAGGCCACAGCATTCTGGCCCCTGTGTCCTGACCTGAAAAGTTCTAGAAGAGCAAGGCAACCATCAGCTATGAGCCACAGCCAACGCTGACCCTGCCATGTTATCATTGCTATCAAAGTCCTATCTCGTTAGCCACCTAAAATAGCAAGGGTTGTTTCAGATGTTCTGTTGCATGAGGTGTTTGTGCAAATGAACTGAATGAATTGGCAGCTGGCTTTTATTATGACTTGGGATGCTGTCTCCCTTGAGGGCAAAAGCTCCCTTGTGTTCCCTACAGGCCTATCCTAGAAAACCTTCCCATTCCTTCCCCTTCCACCAACTCTTCCAGAGGCACCTCCCCCATTCTTGAGAAGGCCTGCAATCCTCTGCCGTTATACAAGAAGCCGAACGTGGCTATGCTCCCATTTTACAGCGTTTCTGAGTGAAGGCTCAGGGTCGTGCAGCTGAAATTGCAATTGTTACGTGTAACTGGAGCTAGTGAACTGTCTGTTACCTGTTTCTAACCTAGAAATTCATCAGTGTAGATTATACAGAAGCTTCATGGCAGTGTTGTTATGATTTCAGAGGAGAGGGGTATAACTACATTTCTATTTAAAATATAGCTTTCTCCAATATGAAATGGACCTTTATTTCAGGAACTCTTTGAGAAATGTACTGTACATTCCGCCCCTAAACAAGATGAAGATGGTGGGAACACAGGGCAGAGCCTTCTGTTGATCCTGTGGAAACTGTTCCATTTGACTTTTATTTAAATGTGTCAGCTCTGGCCTTGCTTTTAAAATGAGTTTACTCCTTTTCTGCAATTTACTACAAGTGTGTTGTTTCAAAACTTGCAAATAGTTATCAAACACGTCTAAGCTGCTCATGTGGCAAATGGCAGCTCAGAAGTTATTGTAGAAATTTAGTTGGGAATCCATTAGCAATTTCCCATTTCCATACTTCTCACCTCTGTTTTCATGTCATCTGCATCTAAAAAAAAACACTTGTCTGGAAGCTACACCACTCCATTGACTCTGTTCAGCAAAACAGAACAGGAACTGGAAATGTAGACAACGTGCAAGAAAGTTATTCATGAGTAACACCATCATCACCTTTTATGCAATCACTCTCACACACTCAAAATGATAACTACTTGCATCTTGCATAGCACACACCTATGTGAGCTTGCCATAAAATAAATATCTTCGTTTTCAGATTTTCAATAGATTTTGTTTCTTTGTGTGTGTGTGTTTTCTTTCATTCTTTGGTCATATTTGCTGAAATAGATACACAAGCTACTTTCCTGACAAAAACTCACCGTCCATGTCTCATGTCTATTGCTTCTCCCAGTCACTCTGCACGGGGACTAAGGGAACTCAGACCTGGTCCACATGAGGTGTGTGGCTCAGATTGGTGTAATATAGATCTGTGGTCTCTTTCCCCCACAAATCTGCCACGGCCCAGTCCAAACTTCTATACGTGCTTTCATCTTTTTCTTGAATTCAATCCAAGTTGAGTTTTCCCACTAATGCTCCTCTCCCTTCCGCGTCCAGCTGCCTCTCTCCTTCTGCCCATTTTCTCCACCATGTCTCTGTTCTTTGAAAAGGATATGCAGAAGCCTTGCCATGTAGTAGACAAAAGCAGTAGAGAATAATCCATTCATAAATCAAGGGCAATCAAATGGCAGGAAAGCTAAAGAAAAAACCCTCCCCCACAAGAAAGGTCTATGAATGATACATGAACCAGAGGGCAAAAAGAACCAGTGCTGGGGAGATTTCCCGCATAGCAACTGCTTGTTGCTTGTACCTGCGTTATTTTATCATCTACTGCTTTAAGGTTTCATCCTCTGGTGAAATGTACTAGCTTTCAGAAGTGGAGGAGTTTCTCTTGGGGAGTTCTGGTTGTACAGACCCCCCCCCCCCTGAGAAATAAAGTTTGTTGCAGAAGAAGGAAGATATAGTGCTGGCAGGTCTGGAAGGAAGATAAAGGTCCCCAAGCAAGGCAAAATAACCCTGAAGTAGAAGGGAAGGGGAAATAAATGATTCAAGTCTCTAATAATGCCATGTCTCTCTGTTAAACTCATAGGGAATGATGAGCGAGGAAACATAAACAGGAGAAAATAGTATATGTGGATCAGCAGGTTGGGGCTTTCTCAAGCTATGGTTCCCACAATCCTCCAGCCAGCATGCCCACATGCATACACATTGAGCAAATGTTCCTTGGGTTGCCACGTGGTCTCCACACTGCTGCGCACACCTGAGGCTCTTTGGAGTGGCCAAATTAGTCGTGGGTTTGGTTGTGTTTTGTCAGTTGGATTCATCAGTGATGGAGGATATGATTAGTTTCTTCTGACTTCATCACTTCTGCTCTCCTACCATCTTTTCAATGCTGATGACATCGTGCCTTTTGCAGTGTTTCACTTATACAATTGGCCTTGCTTGGAAACTGTAATATTTTGGTGCGCAAGGTTTTGAGATTGGACATCTTGTCCAAAAGGACCTTCCGTTTGTCTATATTGCACTGTTTCCTCCTCCTCCTCTTCTTCCTCCTTTTTCAAAACCAATTAAAACATATTGGGAAAGTATGCAGCGCTTAAGAAGGTCTTGAAAGAGCTCTCTTTACATAACCAAGGAATCACTTTCGGTTTAGCTATTCCTGGCTTTTCACTTCTTTGCCTTACATGTTGTTGTTGTTCAGTCGTTCAGTCGTGTCCGACTCTTCGTGACCCCATGGACCAGAGCTCGCCAGGCCTTCCTATCCTCCACTGCCTCCCGGAGTTTTGTCAAATTCATTTTGGTTGCATCGATGACACCGTCCAACCATCTCATTCTCTGTCGTCCTCTTTTCCTTTTACCTTCGATTTTCCCCAGCATCAGGGACTTTTCCAGGGAGTCCTCTCTTCTCATGAGGTGGCCAAAGTACTGGAGCCTCACCTTCAAAATCTGTCCTTCCAGTGAACATTTGGGGTTGATTTCTTTCAGAATGGATAGGTTTGATCTCTTTACAGTCCAGGGGACTCTCAAGACTCTCCTCCAGCACCACAGCTCAAAAGCATCAATTCTGCTTACATGTACGTTATAACTAATAAGGGTAGGAGAATCAACCCATTCCAGTTTTTAATTGCTACACTGATCGATTAACCAGTCATGCTAGAGAGCATGAGATCCAGTGTGTGTGTGTGTCTATGTCAATAACAAAAAGCTGCTAAACACACTTTAAAGTATTTGGTTTGGGGTGGGGTGGGGCTTTTGTTTTTTATTTTACTATATCACCTTCTGCATTAAAATTTCCTCCTCTGAGGCTGTAATTTTATACCCGCATGACTGGGAAGGAGCCCAGTTGCACTCCACAAGGCTTATTTCTGATCGGACAGGGGTAAGGCTGAACTTGCAAGCTCCAGTCCTCAATATGGAGAGGTTCTTTTGTTTCAATGAGGTCCCTGATCTCTGTGCTGTACGCTTGGATTTTTCACATAAGTTGAATTGGAGCAGCAAAAAAGGGGAGAACAAAATTTTATGTGAGTAATGGCTGTCCCACCTTGGAGCTGACAAGTCCTTTGCCAAATAATGGCTTGGTTCTGTGCACTCCAGTTTTTCCGCAGACTCAAACAGATGATTCTGTCGACACTGAAACCGGGAATTTTCAAAATGTAGCTGGTTGACCTCTTATCATTCAAGGTTCACGCAGCATTTCCTAGCTTTTATTGGCTGACACCAACATGTGCATAAAAGTAATGCTTTTACTAATCCAGAATAGCATGAGACATCTAAAAATCATGACAAGGCATTCACAAGGATCATGTCTGTTCGTGGTACCCAACCACGTGGTCTGTTCTCGACATGAATGACAACAACAGAGACCCACCCATTTGTTAAAGAATGGCAGCACACTCATGGTTGTGGTTCAAGGAACAGGAGTTATAAAGGACTCCTTCAGTTTCTGTGTCATGGCTGCCAGTAACAACTCTCCAGATGATTTTTGTTTCCACTACAACTCCCATTATCCTTCCCTATCTTCTACGCTGTCTAGAGAAGATGGGAGCTTTTTTCCGACAGCTGATTGAGGAATCTCCCAACTGGCATGGTTGTTTAAAGAAGAACAGATCTCTCATCCACCCAGGAGAAAAACATTTGTCCAGTCTGCCTTCCACCCATGTTTACCTTTACTTGGTTGTCCCTGTGACTTTTAGTGGCTCCTCTGGCTGTGTTCATACATGAGAATTACCCTTCTAATTTATTGCATCCTGTAGAATTGTCCATTGATGTTGCATGAGCTATATTGCATGATAAGAATTCAGCCTCTTTCTGAGCCTGGCAGTACATATAAGTTCCACTTTGCTCCATCCACACCCCTGGCATAGTACTTACACTTTCTTTGTATTTCTCTTTTCACCCAGATCCCGCTCTTTTAAAAATAATATAAAGAAGTCTATATTGATGTCTCAATACAATATCATTGTTGCCAAAACACTGATTTTAGGGGCCGGTGCCTTCTTCTGTAATCCATTGGTATCAATCTGGTGGATGGCTGTGTTGATTGGCTGGCTAGAATGAGCACATTTCCTGTTAAAAACCAGACTTGCTGAGGCCATAGATGTAATATTCCCCTCAGAAAAGTTTTTTTTTAAAAGAAAGAAAGAAAAACTGAGCAAAGCAAGCATCGTCAGCAGGAGAGGGGGCAGTGGCATGATAGACAGAAATATTTCAGTACAGCAGTTCACACAGGATCACAAAATGGAATTAATGCAGAAAAAAGCTGCAGCCTCTCTGTGGGTGGTTTTGATGTTGCACAGATGGGGAGCAAGGAATCTGATATGGATCATCTGCCTCGTCTGACACCCCCCCCAAAACAACAACAACCCAAAATCGAAATCAATGAGATATATTGGAGGGGGTTTTTAATACTGTGGCTTAGCCATTTAAGAGTCTGTTAAAGTGTCAGGGGACTTTAGAAACACAGGTGTTTTTTTTGACGTAGGAAATGGACAAGGCCCTACTTCCTCCTTCATGTGGAAAAAAGGGGAGTACAAGTCCCATAAAAGGCTTTAGTCATGTAGGAGGAAGTCAGAATACAAAAGGTATTTTGGGGTCTCTCTTGAGCCTTCAAGACTCCAGGCACTGGCTGAGACTCAGACAGTGGCCAGGCTGCCCCAAATCACTGGTGACAATTCTCATGAAGAACAGAGCAGTGGAGGAATTTGGGGTAGTCACAGTAACAGGATTCAAGATCCACACCAGAAGTAACAGGGTGCTGTTCTTATGTCCCTTTTGCATGTACTACCATCCTTATGGTTCTTCTGTAAGTATCCAGGGAGGCTTTTGTTACTCAGGCAGGAAAACTGAACCAACAGATTTCAAAGACACATGTACTGTAGTTGTAAATATTAGTATTCTTTCCACAAATTATATTAGCTTAGAACAACTCCCCAAACCTAGAAGCAAGTGAACAGGCATCAAGTTCACTTGTTCATTTTCATTTCTCCAAAATGTTATTTCCTAAGCTGTTCTTATTGGGGAAACAATGATGCACAGTGGCCTGAGGTAAACAGGTCTCATGTTCATTTGTTCTTTACATGTTAGTGAGGGGGGCAGCTAACATGTTATTTCTTAAGCTGTCGTTACTGGGAAACGGTGAGGCACACTGGCCCGAGGTGTCAAGAGTCCATGGCTGAAACCAAAGGCGTGTCCACAGTCGCTACAAATCTTCCTATGATAGCAGCAGGGTTGCATAACTGCTCAGCGGACAGCATCAGCATGATTCAGCAGTTCAGGACAAATTTCATTCTGTTTGCTTTCCGGTTAGAGGACGCTTGAAGGCTTTCCCTTTTTCACATGCTGTAAAACAGTGATTGATACTAAAAAGGGCAATAGCCTCTCTCTCTCTCTCTCTCTCTCTCTCTCTCTCTCTCTCTCTCTCTCTCTGTGTGTGTGTGTGTGTGTGTGTGTGTGTGTGTTCCTATACCAAGAGGAAGAAAAATATTTCTTTTCCCTTTGAAAAGTATTTTAACGTTTTTCACCCAGCCTTTCATTTTAAGAAAATCTTGCGTTCTATATCATTTCTTTCGTAATGATGAGCTGCAGAAAAGTGACAAATGTGCCTATCTTCCTCTTGGAGATTACGTAGGACAAGATTGCCCCATGTGTTCTGTGGCACAGAACTGAACTAAGTATTTGTTACAGACAGATTGTTATTTGAACAGGAAATTCCTCAACGGCTGAAAACATCTGGGTGAAAACATCTGTTTGCCACTTTCTCAGTTTCCATAGTTTGCTGGTTAGTCTGCTTTCTTTCACTGGATTCCTTTTGCATATTTGATGTCTCAGACACCAGAATCTGCCTGAACTATGCATCTGGAACTGTAATATGATTCCAGTGCTAATAATGGGCTATCAGTGAGCCATCATTTGGCTCCCAATCAACACATGAGCCTGGATCTTCCAGGTCCTAACCCAATATGCTAATTTTTACAACGCAGTGGCTCTGAGGCAATACTACCTTGGAAATAAGCACTCTAATTAAACTGAAACACACTGAAGGCAACATGACATATTCCAAGATGAAGATCATGCTATTACATCAATATCTGATAACACTGGCATGTTCTGGTGAAACTCTATCCTTTAGCTATTTCCCACATCGAGCAGGCAAAAAAAGGCTCCTTCCCTTTCTAAAGTTTTTATGTTTACCCCAAAAAAGAGACTGACCCGATGTGTTTCCTGACAAGGAATAATGTGTGGTATCCTCAGAGTCCAGTCCAATTTCATCAGCAGCATTATATGAGTGGGAAGTGCAAGAAATGTGTTTTTTTATGTTAAGTGGGCTTTTTCCTCTAATGGGGAAAATGCGCACACACCATACTCCATGCATAGGTTTCTATGCACAGACTATTTTGTGAGTGGCTTCAATCCCACCTTTTCTGGGACCTCTCTCTTCCTCTTTGCCATGCCATCTCCACCCACGTCCAGCTGGGTGAGGTTGGGGCAACTCCTCTAGCTACTTGTTTCAGTTAGATTCAAGTTCGTGTTCCAGATACATTACTGAGGCAGATTTTGGTGTCAGAGCAATCACATTCGGAAAGGAAGCCACCACATGGAGGTGCCTTTTGAGGAAACCTTGGTTTTTTTACAAGTCACTTGAGACCAGCCAAAAATAATTTCCATTCCCCTTTTCTCAGTCTCCTTGTTACACATCAAGATAAAACATTTCCCAACCCTTCCACTAAAACAAAAGGAAAACTTTTAGTGGCCTCCCATGTTTCAAGGACATCTCCTTTCTTACCTGCTTAGAGAGTGCAACTTTCCTGCTTTCCCTCTCACTACCATGAAGACATTTTTTTTAAATCTCTTAAAAATCTCTTAAATCTCTTGTCACTCTTTTAGGGTGCAATCCTGCATCTATGTACCTGAGAATAATCCCAATTGAATGCCGTGGGATTTTCTTTGACAGTTCAACTAGATGGGAAGGTAGTTTTGCAATCTGAAGGTGATGAAGTCCTGTCCCTCCAGAAAAGCTTTCCTTCAAGGTCACTAAGAAGAAAGCAAAAAAGGACACTTGCTTGCACAATAAACTTGCAAAGGTAGTCTGTTGTTTACCTCCTAAGGACAAGTCATCCAATAAAAGCAAGTGAATTTGTGTTTTGTCGAATTGTGCAAACTTCGTAGGAGGATAAATAAACCTCAGTCTCTCAAGAAATCTTCACAGTGCTTCTCATCTAATTGTGAAGCTGGCATTTAGTACAGCTACTAGTCCAAACATAATGTGCTTCCTGTGTAATGTGCGCTGCTGGAATTTGTACATTGATCACCCACAATGATACAGTGGTACCTTGGTTTACGAGCATAATCCGTTCTGGAAGCAGCCTTGTAAACCAAAACACTCTTATCTCAAAGCAAATTCCCCCATAGGAAATAATGGAAACTCAAATGATTTGTTCTGGGGCCCTAGTGTCCATTATTTCCTATGGAGAAATTTGCTTTGGCAGGGAGTCCTAACGTCCAGCTTTCCCCACTTTGGTGCATTGGCCTTTTAAAAGTCTTCCTCCTTTTAAATATCTTCCTCCTTGGGCGCATTCATATTTTTGGCACCCCCCTCCTTGTGCTGGGGTGGATGCCGACTGCAATAGAAGGAGGGAGACTTTTAAAAGGTGAATGCGCCAAAGTCCAAAAGGCAAACACGTCAAAGTGCCGAAAAGCTTTTTCCCACTTTGGCGTGTTTGCCTTTTTGACATCCAAATCTAGCTACCCCAAGGCAAGTGGTGGCACCAGCTCAGCAAGGAGGTGAGCAGCGGTGGTGGGCGGGGTGACCTGCAGTGCTCGTATATTGAGGCATCGCTCATCAATCAAGGCAAAAAGGTTTAGATATTTTTGCTCAGTCATCGAAATGCGCGTAAACCGAGTTTCATAAACCAAGGGACCACTATATGTGCAAATCCACAGAGCTCATCACAGGCTCCATCTGTCACTCACAACTTGTTTGGCCTTCTCTTGGCATGCCACCTGTAGCCGCCAATGTAAATCTGTCAATCCAGCATGAATTAACTATGCAATTGATTTGAGGGAAGTAAAAGGGGGGCTTCACAGCAGGGAAAATGTGTTGTGATCCTCTGTGGTTCATTTTTTCCCCCAAATCAAGTTTCCATAGGTGAAATGGCTGTAGCTGTCCAGGCATGGAGCAATTTCCAGGAATCAGCAAGGGCAGAGCGGTGGGCTTGCACTGCAGAAGCTGCCTTTGACCTGGGAGTAATTGTCAATTTCCATCTTTCTTTTAAACGTACTTTTCATGAAAGGACCTACTGAAGAGCTGCCTTGGGGGGAAAAAACCACACCCTCACATCTTCCAGCCATAGGCACTAAGTTGAGGATAATGAACACTCCTGCAAGTGCACCTTGGCCTTCAGATCAGGCGGTCATGCTGGGCAGAAAGCTAACCAAAGTGTTGTCAATCTGTCAGTCACTGGTGAAAAAGAAAAGTTAATTCCCCTATTGGCGACTGGGCCATTTTTAAAGGGGTCCAGCCAATGACAGGTCGGCAGGACCCCTCGGAAAATGGCCCGGAGCTCCGCGCTGGCAATGGGGCCATTTTCCGAGGGATCCTGCCAACCTGTCATCAGCTGGACCCCTTTAAAAATGCCCCAGTCAGCAACCTGGGTCATTTTTAAAGGGGTCCAGCTGGTGACAGGTGGGCGCGGGAAAGCAGGCTTTTAAAATCCCTCCCCCTGCCGAAGCCCACGCTCTAGCTGATTGGCGGTGGCTTCGGCAGGAAAAAAAACCCTGCTCTTTCCTGGTGATAGGGCTCTTTGGGGGGGGGGATCCACCAGACCGCCGGCTTTTTCCCATAGGAATGCATTGCTTCAAAACGAAGTGAACAAAACGGAAATTTCCATTTCGTTTCATTTTGTTTTTATTTGATGGGTCCCTTCGTTATTCATTTTGTTCCCTAACGAACTGAATAACAAATAATGAAACGAATAAAAAATTCATTTCATGCCCATCTCTACTTGTAATGGTTTAAGTGCCATGACATAAATTGGGGGGGGGGGGCAAATTGCTTACCTTCCTCATTACATAACATGGCACAACACCTCCCTGGACGTACAGCAAGGAGTTAGGAGCTGCAGCTCATTTACTGGCATCAGCATAGTTTTGTGATTCATGCCATTGAACTTATGCCATTAGGATTCAGGCTATGGTCTGATTCCCCCTTGCAGATCAAGACATGAAGGTAGCAACTTTTTTCTCCATTCTTCTTCGTAGTCCACTACTTCCTCTCCTTTGGGTAAATTTGAAAGAGGTAGTCACACCCACGCATATGACCAATAGTAGTGACGTGTCGAGCAAGGCTCCCTCTGTTTGCCAATCAGGAAGTGAATTATCAAGACATTGACACCAGAGCTGGCTGAGGTTGGCATTTAGGTGGACTGATGCAATCCATAGCAATCCCTGACTGATTTCAGCCCTTTATTTCCTGCCTTCTGTCAATAAAATTCTAGAGAGTGTTTGAACAAACGTGCTATAAAGCCATCGGAAATGAATCATTGGGCAACAGCAGCATTTTTTAAAAAACAAACAAACCTATTTTCTAATTAATCTAGCATGACAGAAAACCGACAACTTAGAAATGATTAATTACAAATAGTAGATTACTTGTAACTGGCCCAAATCCTATGGAACCCTGTGTAAGGTTTCTGTCAGACTAGCTGCCACTAATGCAGTCAATCCTGGGGCCTCTTTCAGCCACATGCATGGTCAGGTACCTGGTGGTACCACTGAGATGCACCCCAGAACCTTTTCAACCAGCCACAATTAGTTTATGTTAACACGGAGGGTATTCTGGTCATTAATTGCTCCTTGCAGCATTTAAGGAATACTGTAACTCAGTCACATTGTCTTAACTCATCTCTTCAAGAAGGCATTTGGCGACCTTTCAATTTATTTATTTTTTTGTTGCCGCCCATGCCATCCTTTGTGGTGGGTATCGTACCCTCCTATTTTTACTGGTAGTCCTTCTACTGATGTTTTTATGTGTGTTTGCTACTGCTTGTTTTTAAGTGTACACTGCCCTGAGTTCCGCTTTGGAAGATAGGGCGGTATATAAATGTAATAAATAAATAAATAAATAAATAAATAAATAAATAAATAAATAAATAAATAAATAAATAATAAATAATAACTTCACTTCTTTTATGCTGCAACTGTAACTGCATTAGTAACTTTCATAGTTACAAGTGGTGCATTCTTTGTACTTAGGGTGTTTTCTACCAAAGGCTGGCAGATTGTAGCAAAGTAAAAAAGCAAAGTGCTCTGCTTATATACCACCCCATAAGACTTACAGCACTCTCTGGGCAGTTTACAAGTAATGGTGCAGGCTACACATCCCCCTTCCAGCAAGCTGGGTACTCATTTTACTGACCTCGTCTGAGTCAACCATGAGCCGGCTACCTGGGATTGAACCCCAGGTCATTATCACCATTTTAGCTGCAGTACAGGCATTTAACCACTGTGCCATGAAACTCAACTAACTATGCTTTATTTTCAAGAATGCAGAAAGGAACTGTTGCTTTTTAAGAACGGGTAGCTCTAACGACAATCAAACACCTTTCAGGTGAAATGGGAATGAATCATGTGATTGCTTTGGAGAAGCCAAAGTCAGTGTCGCATCTGCCATTCCTCAGCTCAGGCACCGCCTTCTAGAGACTGAATCCACCATTTGCTTAGGCCTATGTTCCATTTGCAACAGCAGATACGATGTCTCAGGGGTGGGGGTGGGGGGGGAGCCAGCCGTGAAAGCCCTCTGTTACCTTTCCCATCTCATGCTGAAAAGCACTGAGGTTTTGAAGAACGAACCTCCACTCCCAGAATGCCCACTCTTCACACCCTTATCCTAACTTATAGAAGTCCCCGTTGCAGGCAGTGCCCTTCCTCTGGCCAATCACAAAGCTCTTCTGACAAGGTGATGGCACTGGCAGAGTTGCAGTCTACATGGGTAGAACAGTGGAAGAAAGGCCAACATTAGCAAATGTCTTCATATAAAGGGCTGGAAGAATTCATGGTTCCACGGTGGTGTTTGTTTCATCAAAGGCCGCGGTCCTACCAGCGTTTTCTGTGTAGTTTCCAGGTGGCGAACTGTGCAGTAAAACATTGCGTGCTAACCAGGAAGAGAAGTAAATTCTGGTCCCGGCCGACCACGCCCCTGGAACAGCAATTTCAGCGACGTTTCCTAAACCACTGCCAGGGGCTGGATTTAGAAAGTTAGCTCAACAGGACTCTGAAAATACGTAGTAAAATCAGTTGTTCCCCTTTATCACCATGGAGACTTGGAAACTAGAGCCAGAAAGAAGGACAAAATGCGAAGTAGACAGGTAGAGACCGAACCAGAATACGAAAATACTACGCAGAAGAGAGGACACTAACTGCACATTAAAAACCACGTGACCGCCTGAAAAAAAATATGCAGATAATTTATATACAAAGAAAACTCTGGTAAGACCGCGGCCAAAGATAGAAGAGCAGAGGGCTGACATGTCTGCCTGCCTGTGATAGTCCCATGTTGGCAGTGATAATGTGAACTGGGCTTGATTACGTTTTGGTCTGTTATGACCTCTAACGTTCCCTAGCAAGGCTTCATTTACAGTCATACTAGAAACATTCCATCAGTTCCACTGGACAGGTGAGAAACCAGAGAAAATGTTCACAATCTAAATTGGATGCGGAAAAAACAAGGGCTTTTACCAGAACTCCGGTTGTCCTAGTGATTGACCAATATCTCTTCACCTGTTCATGCCAGTAAATGTTAGGTATTTCCCTGAAAAATGCTGCAGAACCAGTGTGTTCAGCTATGACCATTAATGTTGCCCTGTAAGAAAAGCAAACCGGATATCCGCGGCCTAGAGTCATACCAGGAGGAGAGCAGCGCACTGTTACTGGAAAGGTTAGCCAGGGAGGTTAACTGCTAGTTGATGAATGTTTGGGCAAAAGTTCTGGAAAACAGATCAAGGATAGGATAAAATCAGTAGCCCAAGTAATACTCCCCCCCCCATGAACAGTAGCAGGCATGGGCTTCACTCTCTCTGGGTAGTTCCTACTCCTAACAGGTAAAATATTATGGTACAGTAAACCTCCACCTATTGCAGAGGTTAGGGACCCGACCCGACCCGCAATAATTGAAAATCTGCAATATCGGGACTGAGCAGGCTCTCTAGGGGCTCTTATACTTACCCCAGGCCTGGTGCTGCCCCAAACGGGCCTGCAAGGAGCTTTCCAAAGCCCCCCCCAAAGTGCTTTCTAGTGATCTGGAGGTCACTTCTGGTTTACCGGAAGTCACTTCCGGTTTGTGGGGAAGCACTTTTGGGGCCTTTGACAGGCCTGGGAAGGCCTTTCCTCCTTACCCCAGGGGGCATCTTTTCATATACTGTGGACCTGCGATATACCGGGACCGCAGTATATGAACCACGAAAGGGCGGGGGACAACTGTATGAGATTAAATTGTCTTAATAATAAAAGTGATTTATCAATATCTCCCTCATGTGTCCCCAAATGTCAACACATCCATAGTAGAGATCGGCACGACTTGAAAAAAAAAATTGCGAGTTGTCGTTAGTCGGGCCGGTCCCGTTTCGGGTTGTCTCCGTTTTTCGCAAAAATTCGCAAAAATTAGTCGGTTTGTTTTTTTGTTTTTTTGTTTTTTCGTTTCCGTTAGTACTGGTTTTTTTGGGGGGGGAGCGGGCTCCTGGAGGCACCTCTCTGGAGTGGGTGCCTCCTCTGGCCCGCTATAAGGGAAAGTGGGCTCCTGGAGGCACCCGTGGTCTCCCCTCCTCACCTGCTGCTGCTGCAAAATGCTATGCAATAGCCATATGGATATTGCATAACAGAATGTGCAGACAGTGACTGTGAAGACTAGTGGATGGCACTGAACCCAGAGCCATAGTGAGATGCCTAACTAAGGCTCTCGCACCACCATGTCTCACACAGAAGGGAATTGTACTTGCTGTGTGTAGTGCAATGCAAGCAAGTAGATCTGGCTTTAAGGTGGGTTAGTGCAAGGGCTAGGGTTAGGCTAGTGACGGGTAAGGTTACGGTGGGCTAGTGGGTTGCACTTCTGGGTGCCTCTCTGACCCACTAAGAAGACAGTCTGTGACGTATGGGTACGGAGTCAAGGGTTAGGGTTAGGGTTAGGGGGGGCTAGGGCAGGTTTTAGGGGGCTTTTTGGCACATCCCAGAAGTCTCCATGGCCAAGTGGCCATGCGATTGGTGGGATGGCTCCAAAAATTTGCATGGTCGTCCACTCCCACATGGCTGGCCACTCGGCCAGCCCATCATTGCGCAGGTGTAAATAAAATAAAATAAAATAAAATCAATGGAGGACAGAGGAGGAGAGGAGAGACATTTTGTTGCAAGAAAAAACCCACTGCTACTGTGAAAAATCTGGCAGTTTATAAATTTTCGCGTGTTTCTGTTGTGCTTGTGTGTTTTTGGACCACGATTTCAAAAACAATATTGCGTTCGCCGCCCCATTTTGGATCCCCCGCCCGCACCGCATGGCATGGCGATGGCGACTCGCGAGTCCGGCTGCCCAGGACGGGGGGGGAGGCGGCCCCCCCCCCCCTCCAGAAACCACCCCTCCGGTAGGTGCCCTGCGCCCTTAGTCAAGCAGGCATTTTTCCGCCTGCTTTTTTGGCCCGGGAATGGGTGGGGGGAGAGTTTAAAAGTTTTTTCCTGTGCCGTCCGTGCCGCTTGCTTGCGCTTTAATTGCGGCGGCCGGCGGCCGGCGAGACTGGGCTTTTTGCTGGCTGGCTGCGAGCCTGCGGCGAGTCCCACAGAGCAGCCCACAAGGACGGGGGATGGGGGGGAGGCCGGGGACCTCCAGAAACAACCCCTCTGGTAGGTGCCCTGAGGCACGGCAGGCATTTTTCCGCCTGCTTTTCGGCCAGGAACCGGGTTTTTTTTACTTTTAAAAACTTTTTTTTTTTTGCGTGCATCGCGCTCGCGCGTGCAAGGAACGAACACGACAAATCAGACCAAAATTGTTCGTTCATCGGTTCGAGCTCGAAGTCTGGCGGCGTAATTCCCGTTACCGTTTCCGTAGAGTAACGGAAACGAGTAACGGAAACGGAAACGGGAATACCGCTAAGTCGTGCCCATCTCTAATCCATAGATCACAAGATCTCAGGAAAGAGCCTGTATCACAGAAAAGCTTGTGCCCTGTCCCACATCCCTGAAAACAAAACAAAAGCACTTTTAGACTTTCAGCTGCCACAAAAAACTTATTGTGGTTTATGCATTGTTAATTGATGCTATCCATGACATATGACCGCATTTTCATTAGATGAAATCAGTGGCTGGTACAAAATCACAGATTTCTAGAAAGACTTAGAAACATTTTTAGAAAGACAGGCGTAGAAACAAAAAATGAATATCACACACCGGGAGAGACTGTGTGTGTGTGTGTGTGTGTGTGTGTGTGTGTGTGTGTGTGTGTGTGTGTGTGTGTGTGTGTGTGTGTGTGTGTGTGTGTGTGTTGTTTTGCATTAGGATTTTATTCTTGGGCAGTTTAAAGCAAAAGCAAAAGCAAAAAGCAAAGTGTTCTGATTATATTATATTATTTTTTTATTATACATCTTATTTTATTTATTTATTTATTTATTTAACCAAGCCACCTTTACCAAAGGGAACTCTGGGCAGTGAAAAAAACAAGTAAATGGGAAATTACAGAAATACACAGTATTGGCGAACCTATGACACGGGTGCCAAAAGTGGCACTCGGAGCCCTTTCTGTGGGCACCCAACCACGCTCCTTCACAGCCACCTGCATTCAGGTTAAATTGCTGTATTGGCATTTTGCGGAAAAAAATAGTGGACTTTGAATCGCAGTTTGGGTACTTGGTCTCTTAAAGGTTCACCATCACTGCTGTAGGGAAACTAATGTCGAATGCCGCTTCAGCCACTGGACACTGGTTGTTGCATGTCAGTTGTTACTACACGATCCCTTGTCTCAGAACAGAAACTGGGAAAGCAAAGTGTTCTCCTTATATACCGTTCCATACCACTTCAGGTGGTTTACAGTTTTTAATTACAGTATGCAGGCTACAAATTGTCCCCCCAGCAAGCTGGGTACTCATTTTACCGACCTCAGAAGGATGGAAGGCTGAGTCAACCATGAGCCTGCTACCTGGGATTGAAACCCAGGTCGTGAGCACAGGTTTACTTGCAGTACAGGCATTTAACCACTGCGCCAC
Source organism: Phrynocephalus guinanensis (assembly GCA_037367245.1). Taxonomy (NCBI): domain Eukaryota; kingdom Metazoa; phylum Chordata; class Lepidosauria; order Squamata; family Agamidae; genus Phrynocephalus; species Phrynocephalus guinanensis. The sequence continues at coordinate 39,685,066 of CM074734.1, read as the reverse complement.
GGGGCACAGTGACAAAAGAATACCCCAGCCCAGCACCAGGTAAAGTATTGTCAGGCTCCGATCCCACTCCGGGGGCATGGTTGGGACAAATTTCAGCTGTTGTGTGACGGACGTGAAGTAAGATTTTTTTTTTTTGTACCAGTCGGAAGCGCAACACTCACAGAGACAAAACAGATGTGAAGTAACCGCCTTAAAGGCTGAAATATCAATGATGCAGTTCTTCAGGCCATTTTATTCCCAGGTATCTGGGCATAACTCACACTGGATTCTTCAAGAGATAGATGTCCAAGCAGAACTAACGTTTTCAAGATATAATGTCTCCCCACCCCCCAAAAAGTACCTGGTGTTCTACTTTTGGAAATATTTATAACGTAATGGTGTATGCTGCTCCCACGTAACCCCTCTGGTATTCACACTGGTACGTAAGAGTCAGAAAGGCAACTCTCAGAGTTCTTCTAATTAAAGATTAGATCAAGTCTAAAGCAATAACTTTATGTATCAAGATCTAGCCATGCTCAATAAGTGTTTAAGGTGCAGTGTGTATCTGGGGGTTGGGGTGTGGTGAAAGTAGTAAAATCATTTCCTCTCTCTCCCTCTCTCCGCCAGTTTCAACTGCTGGTTTGCTACGATTAACATATCGGCCAGGATGTCCTTAAAACACAGACCTTTCTTTAACCAAAGTTTGCATTCAGCTCCTAATTCTCTGTTGTGCTCCTGCTCTATCTTTGCACTGTACTGCTGAGTCACTTCCTGTGAGCTGTGCACTCAGTCTGTGCCCCCCCCCCCATCACTAAACTAGCCTTGTTGTTCCATGCCCAACTCTCCTACCTTATAACATGTATATGGGTATAACATGATGACCCTCCCCATTTGTCAATGTTTCCCTACTGCCATGAGGATTATTGTAGGCAATAACCATATAACAAAAGTATTCTGCAATCAAGTGATTCCAGGATTGGATTTAAGCGGCCATATTGTTCCTTTGCTTTGTGTGTCTTGGCAAGAGTACCAATAGGACCATTGGGAATAGGATGGCTGGAATCCTCTTGCTAATTTAGGCGTGTCGCAAGGGAAATGGCTTAAGTCTCCAGTGGCCAGGCGGGCAGCTAGGGATGCAAGCAGCACCTCATCAATGAACGGTGATTTGCCACCGTAGGCTACACACTTTCTTTTATAGAAGAATTTTATTTATATTTTATTTATTGATAGAATTTTAATTGTAAGCCACCCAGAGACCTTTGGGTAGTGGGCAGCATATAAGTTGTATAAATAAATAAATAATTAAATTAAATTAAATTAAATTAAATTAAATTAAATTAAATTAAATTAAATAAATAAATAAATAAATAAATAAATAAAATAAGCATAAAGTGGCAATAGGTTTCCAGCCAATGGGGTGGATTCAGACTCACATACAGGAGCATTCTGCTGGCACTGGAGTAAGAGAACACAACTGTTATGGTTGTATTGAAGACTGCTTCCCTCTCTAAGCCCCAGTGATATGTCCCACTCTGTACTGGGCATCAGAGGGACCACCTAAAACAGTGGCGGGGAAAGATAAATGATTAGCTCTAGGACCTAGGAAAAAAATCATTGTCCCCTTCTTCTAGTGAGAGACTGAATCCTAACTCCAACCACAGATGGGAAGAAACTCTGTGTTTGTTTGCTTAATTTTCCCCTGTAGAACTCTCTGATTTGTGGAGGACATACTCTGGATTCGTCTAATATCTTTAAAACTAGTGAGAATTCCTATTATTTTTTGAGCTAGCAAGTCCTGGGACCTGCTGGGAATGAGGTGAAGCCCAAGGCTTTGAAGCCACCTCACAGCTTCCAAGCAATTTCTTGCTCTACTAACATGTTGACCACCATCAGCAAATGTGAATCAGATGGAAGAAACTTTGATTTGGGACTTTTAAAGACCAATGTCTGTGAAGATTCTCAGTCATCCAGGTGAGTTTATCTGGAAGTTGAGTCATGGTAACTGGACTTCTTTTCTTGAGAGATTGAAACTTTTCACTGCTCACCCAAGCAGCTTTGTCAGTCTGAAGAAGGTTAGTGGTGAGTCCTCCATTTTAAAGTTCACCTTGATTTCACATCACCCTGGTCTGAATAGGCTCAATGGGTGTTTGGAAAGGTTGCATAGGTGGGACTTTCATAGGTGGGCCATTATCCACCTAATGAGCCTATTCAGACCAGGGTGATGTGAAATCAAGGTGAACTATAAAATGGAGGACTCGCCACTAACCTTACTCAGATTGACGAAGGTGCTTAGATGTGCAGCAAAATGTTTCAATCTCTCAAGAAAAAGAAGTCCAGTTGCCATGACTCAACTTCCAGATTTAAAGACTAATGTAAATGGGAATCCAATGGCTATTGGTTGTCACAAAGCATTCTATGTGTTGGTTTTGAAATCCCACAGTCTCAAGGTCTACTGACCAAACAGCTGAGCCATATGGAAGTGGGAGCCTGACCCGATGCCCCGCCGCCGCCACCACCAATGTTTCAGTGGGGTCTGTCCCAGCAGAGCACCTTGGAGAATTTGGCTGCTCATTACTGTGGGACCACAGAAGCAGGGGTCTGTGCAACAATTTTCTCTGCAAGTCCCTGTCGCTGTTTGTACTAGCAAAACGTACTGGATGAAGAAATCCCTGTTGTTCTTAAAACACAGCAATCAAGAAGCCAGTCAGCATATTTCTGCTGAGAGCTCAGGTCCCAGCCAACCAAAGCGAATTCCACTGCACCACCCACACTCATTCTCTCACCCTCCCCTTCCCCAGAGAAACCGCTACGTCTGGCTAATATAACAAGACAGAAAGCCTACCCATTCTATGACTCTGTGGTATCCCTATACCCTCTGCCTGAACTGTCCATGTCACCTATGGAGATCTACATTTCCCCATCATTTCAGGTCCAGATTTACGGCCTGTTTTGATTACGGCTGCAAAAAGTAAGCTAAAAGAACATAAAGTTTTTCTAAAACATAAAGCCAAGAACTGATAAAGCTTGTAACTGGTAAATATAAATTAAAAGCAACATCAGCCCAGCCTTTCTCAAGAGACCTTCATATCTATCATTTTGATCAGAATCAAGAGCTCGGAAAAGTTCTTTGTTGGACTTTAACTCCCAGAATCCCCCAGCTGCCCTGTGACTATGCCAGTTGGAGGATTCTGGGATTTGTTGTCCATAAGGAAACATTTCCAGGTCCTGATACAAGACAAACATGAGCACAGTCCTACCACTGAATGCCAATAAATTGAATTTATTGTATTCGTTTACCACATTTCCAGTTTGACTTTCTTCTATCCATGTAGAATTCTGATTATTTACAAAGCTCTACCCCCCAAACCCCTAAACAGGGTCACAGGCTTTCAAAATGGTATGGCTAGAGTTTGTGGGTTTCCCCAGTCCATAGTCTTATTGCAACATCATACTGGCTCCAGATCCCAACATTGCAGCCCCTGTACGTCTGTGAAGATTCTCAGTCATCCAGGTTCGTTTAACTGGGAGTTGAGTCATGGCTACTGGACTTCTTTTTTGAGAGATAGAAACGTTTCGCTGTTCATCCAAACAGCTTCATCGGTCCAAACAGCTTCATCAGCAGCCCCTGTGTTACATCGCATATTTGTATGTGATGCCAGCCATGTGGCCATGGACTTGCACAACACTGGCTCTTTGGCTTTAATACAGAGATGAGCACCTCCCCTAGAGTCGGACACAATTAGCATGCATTTACCTTTATCTTTACCTCTTAACTTGAGTGTGTCAGTAAAATATAGCGGCAATAGGGAACAAGAGCATAGTAACCAGAACAGCCAAGGTAAGACCTAAGAAATAGTAAGGGATTTCCAGGAAGGTAACTGTGTCGGCCTCTTATGGCAAAACCATCAAAAAATCTTGTTGCACCTTAAAAACTAACATGTTGTCATTTGACATACACTTTTACAGGCTACAAGCCACTTCCTGCTACCCATTCGATGCTTTGTGCGCCTGATGACATGGGTTGCAGTCCACGAAGGCCTATGTCAAGTAAAATTCATGGGCCTCTTAGGCCACACTAAACTCTTCAGTGATAGCAGTGGGGATCATATTGAGAAGGAAGAAGACCCTGTATAATTCTCTCTTCTTTATTATTCATGTGGGGTGGAGAGTGACCAAAGCAAAAGAAGAAGAAGAAGAAGAAGAGAAGAAGAAGAAGAAGAAGAAGAAGAAGAAGAAGAAGAAGAAGAAGAAGAAGAAAGAAAGAAAGAAAGAAAAAGAAAGAAAGAAAGAAAGAAAGAAAGAAAGAAAGAAAGAAAGAAAGAACCTATACCTTGTGGGAAAGTCAAAGGAAAGGGAGAAAGGGGGCTAAAATGTTTTTGTGGGACCTCTGAACTCACAGGGCCAGGGAGGGGGGCACCTTGCTAGTAACACATAATTTCACTAATGGCACTATCTAAACATGCCAGTTGAAACCTAGGGTACAGAGTGGATGGACTGTCAGAAATGACACTTAAGAGACAGTGGTCGAAAGCTGTGCTCAGCCATTGAAACTCACTGGGAGAGGGGTAATGTTCAGGTCTTCCTTGAACACATCAACTGCCTCAAAAACCTTCTTATGGTCCCCATGGATTGGAAGTGAACCGACAGCACAATAGAAGAAGAAAAAAAAGAATCAAGAGATTGACTGGTACAACAAAAGCAGAGTTACATTCCTTACTGGCATGAACAAATTTGGTGTGTCAAATGACATGTTCTGCCTACTGGGAGTCCATCAGCAGACTGACAACATATATTTGAAAACATTTGAATGCTTGCATGTAGATAGAATGCTTGCATGTAGATAGGCTACCATGTAGCTCCTGGTGGCATTACTGCTGCAGCTGCTGTTCTGCGCCGCCAAGTTTCCTCCACCTTATGGCTACCCTATGCGTAAGGGAACAACCTCAGCTCTTGCAAACTCAAGACTGTGACTTCCTTTATTTTTCAATCATTCTTATACCTTATTCCTGTTTTCCTTTTTTTCCTGCTGCCTTGGACTTTTTCTAGCATTATTATCTTTTTCAGCATGTCTTGCCTTGTCATTGTGCCCAAACTATGACAGCCTCTGTTTCCTCCTTTTTGCTTCCAGACAGCATTTGAACCCAGACAACTCCAGGACCATTGCTCTAGCTTCCCGTGCAAGCTGTGTGCTGTTCACGGTGCTGCAGTAAAGCCCTTTTACTTATATGGAGCAAGAAAGGCCTGATGTTCAAGCTGGATTCAGAAAAAGAAGATGCACTCAATATCACATTGGCCGACTGCTGGAACACACCAAACATTTTCAAAATAAAATCAGTTTTGGCTTTATTGACCGCAGCAAAACCTTTGACTGTGTGGATCATAGAAGCTACGTATGTGATGCTCTGAAATAAATGGGTGTGCCTCAGCACTTGATTGTCCTGATGCAGAACCTGTATTGCAAAGAAGAAGCAATTGTTAGGACAGAATCTGGAGAGACAGAAGGGCTTCCTATAGGCAAAGATGTCAGACAAGAGCACATTTTATCTCCCTATCCAATCTGTACGCAGAACATATAATATCGAAAGCTGGACTAGATTCAGAAGGAGGAGGAGTGAAAATTGGTGGAATAATTTAAGATACGCAGGCAACGCCTTATTGACAGGAAGCAGCAATGGCTCTAGATGACTTCTGATGAAAATGAAAGAAGTGCCAAAGCAGGGTTGCAGTTGAACATTTAGACAACAAAAATCACAACTGTAAAAGAACTAGATAACTGTAATATTGACAATGAAGAAAACGAATTTGCTAAAAATGTTGTGTCACTTGGTTCATTCATCAGTTCAAATGGAGATTGTAGCCAAGAAATCAGAAGGGCAGCAATGAATGCAATAGAAAAGGCCATTAAGTGTAAGGATGTGGCACTGGAGAACAAGAACAAGATAATTCACCCTATAATTCCCAGGAGAGATGTATGGGTCTAAAAGCTGAACAGTGATGAAAACTGATAGAAAAAAATTGATTTTGTTTGTAATATGGTGCTGAAAGATCATAAACTAGACCAGTGGTGGCGAACATTCGGCATTCCAGATGTTTTAGATCACAACTCCCACAGACCTATGGCATTGGCAATCTAGGCTCGGAATTCTGGGAGTTGTGGTCCAAAACATCTGGAGTGCTGAAGGTTTGCCACCACTGCCTAGAGTCTAGACTGTAAAAAAGGGAAACAAGTGGCCTTGGATCAAATCAAGCCTGGAATTTCACTGCAGCTGAAAAAGACTGTCTCACTTTGGGCACATCACGAGAAGGCAAAATTGACTGGAAAAGATAACCATGCTAGGACATAGCAGGAAAAAAACCTATGAGATGGATTGATGCCCCTAAAGAAAACCACAGTCCTGAATTTACAGGAGCCGGGAAGGACTGTGGAGGGTAGGACATTTTGGAGATGGAACACCTGTAGGGTTGCTATACGTTGGAGAGGGCTTGACAGCATGTAGGGGTGAAAGAACACCAGAGGGGACCATCCCTCACTGCGAAATTCCCTGCACCCCCTATTGGGCAAGTGAGCATGGGATTGCAGTTTTAATTGTTGAGTTACTCCATGTAAAAATTAATTTCAGTAACATGGTTTTGCAACTAATTTTTTTAAAATCCCTGAGCAATTTCTGCTTGAGATCCACAAGCATGGAAACTAAATCAGCCTTCGAATTGCAAAATACGGTGTACCTCCACGCTACATTAGTACATGGAGTAGTTAAAAATTGCACTCCTTGGAGCCAGCATCAACATTGCAAAAATGTAAGATTGCACAGGCCTCTAAAGAAACTATTAAAGAGGCCCCAGTATTTTTATCCATACAGTGGAAATTGAAACCTCTGCATGTGTGTTAATTCATTTCCGTGATTTAAAAAAAAAAAACATAGCAAAAGGGGCCTGTTTACATTCCAGTGGGTAATATCATGAATTATATTCTGCTTAACCACATAATGTTTCCAGCATTCTTTCTATAATATTTCTATGTTCTGGTAATTTCCTAATACTTTCATTCTGATTTTACTTAGCTGGCATTGTATATCATGTGCAAAGGATTCCAAACCCATTAGAACCAACCTGTATCTCCTTGTACCTGAAAGCCTCTGTGCTACTCCAGATCATCTGGAAAGGAGGCCAGGGACTCCAAAGCAATGGATTTAATGCAAACGATTGTTGGATTTTCTTCTTGAAGCTGCAAGTACAAAGGAAACCAGTTTAGATCCACCAGTACTCCTTAATATCATCCTTTATAACAGTGGTGTCCAAACTTCAGCCCTCCAGATGTTTTGGACCACAACTCCCATACTCCTTTGTCACTGGCAAACTAGGCTTGGAATTCTGGGAGTTGTGGTCCAAAACATCTGGAGGGCCAAAGTTTGTACACCCCTGCGAACCAGAAGCTTGTTAGGCGTTGTCATGTCTTAGGCTTTGGCCTGGGGACACAGATGTCAGGACCCATTTTCCAGGTTTTCAGTTGTATTCCTGTAATCTCAAAGAAAGCCATGCTGCCCACCCAGCAACCCTACACGATACATACTCAGAATTGCCTTTGGCATTTTCATTAGCATGCACACTTAAGTGTGCCACTGCACTTCAGATTCATATACCGGCTTTCACCTTCAACACAGGGTCTCAACGCATCTGTCTCAGAAACAGCATTTTGCAACTGAGGATGAGTCTTCCACCCCAGAGACGTCACAGGGTTCCCCTTGTGTCCTGTGATGGCACAGAAAGCTGCCGCTAGTCTCAAGCTTTGGCCGTGAAATCTCAGGGAACAGGACGCGGCAAAGCTAGCAACCTTCTCTCCCGACCCAACCCATTCCCTTGGGTTGCTCTCCTCGGAGTCCTCTTAAACGTCTGACAGTCCTTTGGGGAAGGGCCATATCTGTTTGCCAGAGAACCAAGGACTGCACAAAATAATTCCTGATCTACCCTGGTGGGGCTAGGAACACCTTTACACATGCCGGAGAGCTCCGGAACGCTAGTGGAGCAGGTGCTGAAGTAGCTAGTCTGACACACTAATGGTAGAAGCTGGGTTCTTATGTCTAGGGAAATGTACAAAGTAAAATCATATGCTTGCCCATATGGGTATAAGTGAAACATTCTGAGGAGAACCTGACAAGAAAGATGGGAGAACAGCTGCAGAGCAGCAAGCTCATCCCGTTCTTCCATCTCTTGCTTGCGCTTCCTACCCTCAGCTTCTGTGATAGCAACAAGGGAATAATTTAAATCCAAATTAATCTGGGCAGAAGGATGCTACTAAACAATGGGTAATAATTTAGCCCTTTATAGGAAGGGTGGGCCTTTTTATCTTCTGTCATTTGGCATCACCTCCTTCATAATGTAAGGATGCAAGTAAATTTGTTTGGCCACCAGCCATCGTAAGGATATTGCAATTATGTTGTAATCACCTTCAACTTAAGAAACAATTATTGCCTCATTTCTTGGAATTGCAAATAAAAGACCTGCTTCCCTCCCCGCCACACCCCGTCTAAGACCTGGCCCACAATTAATAAAAGAAAAGAAAACTCCTTTCTGTATTCCTTTAATAGAAAATATTATGTTGTATCCATTTGAACTTTGTTCAGACCTACCTATATTTGATAGTTGCCAAGAAAGGAAATCTCGTTCTGCAATCTTGGCAACTTTTCTGGGTGGTGGTGGTCCACTATTGTGTTCTCAAAAATGCTATTGTGAAAACAGCAATAAATAGAATTCTTAGCATCAGGATACAAGGAATGGGGTCCAAGATTACCGTTGTTATGCCAAGTCTGGATGTGACCATTGACCCCCATTCTGCCTGAGATGGTGCAACGATGTTTTTCTTAGCTGATAGGCGCAGAATACTCAGTAATGAGGAAAAACGTGGTTTAGTAGAACTTGAGTAACAGCAAGGGAATCTATTTCTGGAAAAATAAAAATTGGGAAGTTACATTCCTATACCAATTTCCCGCATAGTTTATTCAAGTGAACTGGGCACATTCAGTATCAGGGGAACATTCCCGACAGCAGCCGTGAACTTGCATGCTCTCTGTACGAGAGAATTACTATGGAAGGAAGGAAGGAAGGAAGGAAGGAAGGAAGGAAGGAAGGAAGGAAGGAAGGAAGGAAGGAAGGAAGGAAGGAAGGAAGGAAGGAAGGAAGGAAGGAAGGACTTCTTCATACATATTAGTTACAAGATGTGGGTTCTTCTACATCTCTGCTTTGGGGTGCACAAGAGGAAAGAGTGTGAAGCCTTGTGAGTAAATAAGAAAGATAAACACCCAATAGAACTAATACCAGATAACCCAACAAAGTTTTTTTAAGAAGCATTAATTATTGGATTATTCGCAGCAGTTAACAGAATTGCCGATTGCCTGTTACTTGCATATTAACATTAATCCCATCGCTGCTGGTCAGGAATGGGTCCCAGCTATGCTTGTTCACCAGAAGGGGCTTCAAATAAGGCAATTGAATGTCCTTCTGTGACTTGTCCCCCAAGCCCAAATATCCATACCTAGTTTGGAATTCAGGATCAGGATCAGGTTAATCTGGATCCATAGAATCATAGAATCATAGAGTTGGAAGAGACCTCAAGGGCCATCTAGTCCAACCCCCTGCCATGCAAGAACTCCATAACAATATTTTCGACAGATGGCCATCCAGCCTCTGCTTAAAAACCTCCAAAGAATTCCATAAGGAGTCCCAATCGGCCTCATTCATGTCTGAAGTGGACAGTGTCCTCTAAGTGTACAACCTCACCACGCCATCAGAAGCCCTGGTTTTCCATGTGTCCAAATTACAGTGGTACCTTGGATAACAAATTTAATTCATTCTGTGAATCAATTTGCTAACAAAAAAATCCGTTATCTGAAACACAATTTCCCATTGAAATGAATGGAAAACTGATTAATCCATTCCGGAAGTCTGAAAAATGGCAAAAAAGCTGTTTCCCCCCCCAGACCTCTTTATAAAGTGCACTTTAAAGGCATGCAGTGCTGGGTTATCCCGCCCCCCAGAACACACACACCCCTGCAGTGCAATGGAAACATGGAGAAAAGAAACCAGCAAGACTACCCCAGCTTGTTGTGACCAAAAATGCAATGGGGGAAAATGCAAACATAGACAAACACAAGCAGCAAAGTGAAACCCAGCCCGTTCTTGCCTGCAGAACAATGGAAAAGAATGCAAACATGGACAAAAGAAAGCAGCAGGACTACCCCCAGCCTGTTCTGACCCAAAGTGCAATGAAAAGCAGTGCAAAGATGAATAAAAGCTAGCTCCAAAACAAAGGCCACGTCATTCCTGCCAAAAGTGCAATAGAAACCAATGCAAAAACACAAAAGAAAGCAAGGAAACCTCAACTCCCTTCCTTTCCAAGTTCAAAAGGTCCAAATCCCTGAGCAAAAAATGTCCGGAATGGCTCCAAAACACCATGAAAAAAGTGCTCCAACTCCTCCCACCCCTCCACAAACTATTGGGGGGTGCAATGCATCCTGGATAGACTGTTTTACAAAGCATTATGAAAAATTTGTTATCCGAGGCAGCCCATAAGAAAAAATTGTTATCTGAAACATCCCTATTCCCAGAAACTTCAATTCGCTATCTGAATTATTCGTTTACAGAGACATTCGTTATCCAATGTGTTACTGCACACTGGGTGAGGAGAAGAAGTTGTTTGAGGGATGGGGCAGAGGGGCAGAAGGTGGTGCTGGAGAGAAGGGAAAGGAAGGAAGTTTGAGCTTCAAATGACCTGTTTGATGTGGCACTGATTTTTTTCAACAAGTGGATTGTGGTGCTTTAAAAAAGATCCTGCTACCCGGTATAGCGCTGTAGCAGATGGCAGGAATTTTAAAAAGAAATACTGGTAGAGGCATTCACATATGCGGAATTGTTTCCAATGAATCAATTTTACATTCGCTTAAAAATAAATGGCTCTCTTGCAGAGGAGAAGAAAAACTCCCCTGGGATAGCACTCTGCACATACCTTGAATGAATGAATGAATGAATGAATGAATGAATGAATGAATGAATGGCTTTATTATGGTCAGAGACCAAAAACATCAAACAATTTGCAATAAATAAATACAATTTGAAATTTGAAATAAATACAAAATTATACATTCTTCCATTAAAATCATAATAAATAGACCCTTACTTACAGCTTTATAAATTACATACTCAACTAAGCACATATCTTGTATATACACTAAAATTTAAATTATTATTTTTTAAATTTTATTGTTAGTGGAATCAAGCCCTAAGTCTCATGCTTTCCAGTGGAGTTCAGTCTCAGGTCACTGTACAGGTAAAAGTAATTCACATTTGAAATCTAGAATAAAATATTTTTTTAAGTTTAGAATTATTTGGCAGTTGATGAAAACCAATCCACAGGCAAAAAAATTTTTTTTCTTTATATACTCCTTTAAGAACCCCTTCTCTCCCCCTGTCCCCAATACCACCTCTACTAGCTAACAGGAAATTTCTTTCAAGATTATATATGCATGTTTAACATAATAGCCTCAAAGAACTTTTTAAACCAGGTGAATAGTGTTTTTGGAACAAGGGTTTGAGAAGGCGTCAGTCACTACTCATTCATTAGTTTATTTTATCTTTTCATTTTTATTTCCTTTATTTAAAAAGAACCACATTTTTATCCTAAACAAGGAAAACCACCATTTCTCAATGTTTAACAGGGCACCAAATGATACCCCCATGGCTACAGCTCAAATGTTGGTGCTTGGACAAATTGAGTAAATGCACAGCCTGAAGCAAAAGCTGGCATGGATACCTCTTCCTACTAATCTGAAATTGATTATTTATACAGCTTGAATTGGACCACTTGTTTCATTATTCACTGTCTTGGGGGAGAAGCGGAAACAGTTCTGTGCAGTTACATACACACAGTTGACTCTGGGGGTGAAGGCTGATGCTGAAGGTATAATGGGAAGAAATACCGTATGCCTCCTTCAAGGTGTGCAGAACTACAACACTACAGGTAACTTGACGGATTGCATTAAATGGTCCCGTGGTTGCTGTTGCTGCCCTCTGACTCATTTTGCTCTGAGGAAGTAAAGATGCTAGTTTCGGTTCATTTTTTTTCTAGTATTGTTGCTGTGCTTTCTCACGACTTCCTGCTTGTTTGTTTACGGAATGGAAAGGTGTACAGTATTCCATCACTCATATTGAAAATTGATCATTCGTGTTGATTTCTAAATAGTATTGGAGCATAATTTTGCTTGCATCAAGGGGATCCTCTCCAGTTCGTCTTATAGCCCACTCTTACAAAATGAAAACAAAAGCAAGCAAACAAACAAAAACCATGCACCAAAGGGGGGGGAGAACTCACAGAAAACTTCAGTTTACACAAACAAAGTTAATATCATTTTCCAGCCCATTGCTTAAGATTCTAAACATACAATATGTGAACTAACATGAGTTCAGAGTGATTACTGTGGTGGTTTTTCCTAAAACAAATCTCCGGCATACATTCATACATTTTAAAAGCAAGCTATGTCACAAGAACTGATTAGAGAGATAAACAATAGTTGGGATTGTGAAATCTGAAGACTATGGGGGGGGAGCAGGGAAGACAAGCTGGTCCTTCAAAGATAACTCAAGTCACGAAATGCTGTAGTTTGAGAAAATACCTTTCATGTTTAATATATTACTAATATGGCTGACTAGGAAAACTGAAACTATGGAGAAGCATGACAAAAGACCTCTACCACCTAATCAACATCACTGCATGGATGTAATGCATAGTGAATAGAGATGGGCACGACCAGATTTTTTTTTCGAGTTGTCGTTTTTTGGGACGGGTCCGTTTCGGGTCGTTTCTGTTTTTCGAAAATTTTTTTAAACATTTGTCATTTTGTCGTGTCGTTTGTCGTTTGTCGTTACCGCCGCCGCAATTTCGCGTGATTTGACGTCCCAGTGAGTGGCGTCCTGCCGGCGCTAGGTGTTTTTGCGCCCTAGGCGGCAGGCGGGGGCAGGGGGGCAGCGGCGGGCAGCGGCAGCGGTAGGGGGAGGGGTGGGCGCGCGGGCAGCGGGCGCGGGTCCCACAATGACCCAGAGCAGGTGGAAAACACTTTAAACTGACTTGCTGCACAAAACTGCATCAAATAAAGCAATTGCAATTTTTGCAAACAAAGTGGGCAGTGCACCCACATCAGAGCTGCAGGCTGGGTATGAAAGGACCTTGGCTTGCCACCAAGCAAATGAAATTTTTAAAATAAATCCACACCTCCCCTCCCACTCAAACCTCCCCCCATTTGAAGCACTATCAGAAAAGAAATCCTAACAAACTGCAGGAGAATAAAAAAGAATAAACTGCGTTGCTATTCCCCACAGCAGACAGAGAATGAAAGGAATTATTATTATTTCCTAAAAATTCAATTGAATCAATTCCCTCCCTGCATGCCTAACTGAAATCTAAAGGCTCCGCGAAATCGAAACTAGTCTAGCACAACAGCCAGCTACACACAGCCCTCTCCCACCTACATCCAAGCCCGGACTGCCTCAGCTTTTTATGCCCTCTTGCACATCCAGAAGTGTCAGTCAAAACCTGGCCATGCGATTGGTAGAATGGGTCCAAAAATTTGCATGGTCATTGCCAGGTGTGAAAAAATAAAAAATAAAAATAAAGTAAAATCAGTGCGACCTTTTACTGCTATAAAAACCCACTGCTGCTACTGTAAAAATTCAAGCATTTAAAATAGCTAATTTTCGCATGTTTCTGTGGTGCTTTGGTGGTTTTTTGGACCACGATTTCAAAAAAAAAATGTGGACGCCATTTTGGATCCCCCCGCACCACATGGCAAATGGAGACGCCGAGGATGCCCCATCCCAGCCCGGTACCAGCAGCCCAGGACAGGAGGGGGGAAGGCTGGGGACCCCCCCCCCAGAAACCACCCCTCTGGTAGGTGCCCTCAGGCAGGCATATTTTCGCCTGCTTTTTTGGCCGGGAATCAGGGGTTTTTTTTATTTTTAAAACTTTCTTTCTGTGCCGCTTGGCATCGCGCGATCGCTGCGCGATGCCAGGAACGACAACGACAAATCAGACCCAATTTTTCTTTTTTCGGTTCGAGTTCGAGTTCTGACAGCTTAATTGTCGTTACCGTTTCCATTACGTAACGGAAACGATATCTGAAAACTTAAACGACAATTTCGCCAAGTCGTGCCCATGTCTAATAGTGAATGGTCATACGTTTTCTTGTTTTCCTATCCAGACTATCCAGCTCCATCTGAGTCCAGTTTATAATGCCAGCGGTATACCTGATGACCGGTATGGCCTAGCTATTAATGGCCTTGATGGTTTTACCACCATTCAGCTTACATTTTAATACTTTCCTAACCCTTTGGATATATTCTTATTCTTATTCTTATTCTTATTCTTATTCTTATTCTTATTCTTATTCTTATTCTTATTCTTATTCTTATTCTTATTCTTATTCTGAACACAGCTGCCAGGTGGTAAGCTGGAGTTGGCCTTCTCCAATGATCGAGCTCTTTCCAAGAGCCTAGGATGACTGGAGATATCTTTGTAGAATATATGCTGTTCCTAGTAATGTCGCCACTTGTAGTTGATCAACGCCTATTATTATTGGTATTGTTCTTGCTTTCGTATTCCATAGCTTTTCAATTTCTAGTTCTAAATCCCGATATTTGGTTATCTTTTCTAACTCTTTGCCACAGACTCTTGTGTCTCCTGGTATTGCCACATCGACAGTTTGAACTTTGTTTTCTTGCTGATATACTATTGTGATGTCTGGAGTATTTATTTGCTATTATTATTATTATTATTATTATTATTATTATTATTATTATTATTATTATTATTATTATTATTATTATTATTATTATTATTATTAATTAACCACACAGCTATCTACGCTGTAATTTTGTATTACCAATCACTAGTCGAATGCTTCCCAAGCGTTTGGGACTCAGTGATGTATTTTTTTATTATGATGATGACGATGATGACTATGATGATGATGATGATGATGAAGAAGAAGAAGAAGAAGAAGAAGAAGAAGAAGAAGGAGACGCACACACATACACACCACACATCCAAAAATGAGACAACCAAAGCCTATAACACAATAAAGGCTTTGGATTTCATCTGAAAGATTCCTGAGGACTGGAAATTATCCAGTGTAACTTTGCCTTAAATATGGGCCAAGGGACATATTTCACTGGGAAATTAATTATGGGGATAGCTTTTTTTATTTTGATACTTTATAAAGGGCCACATGGGACAGCTTCCATGCTAGTTCAGTAATTATTGTAACGAGGCTCTGGGATTACAAGACGGAAGGGAAAATGTCATATGGAAATGCTACGATCCCCCCCCATGAAACCATATAAAATTAATCTTTGTCAGGCTGTTTATGAGAAAAGAGCTCATTGATCATGGTACAGACCACCCTGTGGTAATTGCTGCAAGTTCGTACGTGGCTTATTTTCTTCTTGCTCTGAAATTTTGTAAAATTTTGTAAAAGGCAGATTGGCAAGCAGGCCTTGCCTGACAGCCAGTGGAGCGGGAAGATAAGGGGTCCCGTTTTAATGTTATAGGATCCATTACAAGTGTGGCATTTTAAGCATATATGGAAAGCTCTAACAGACTATTAAGCAAAGAGAAATGTCAGGTGGTGTAGGGTTCATGTAGAGGTATACAAACTGAGGTGACACCTACTCCACAAAAGCTCATGGCATGATTCAAACATGTGTTAGTGTTTTGGCCATCAGGTGATAAGTCAAAATCTTGGGGGTGGGGATTTCCCCCCACACACATTTTTTTTCTTCCCTCAGAGAAATCATGAAAACCACAGCAAGTAACTGACAAGATGCCAGCTGAGCCCCTTGTTGTGCACCCAGCCAGCAGCCAGCACATGACTGCCGCCTTGTCAATTGGTCAAAACAATTTCTGCAATTTTGCTTCCATGTGCAGAAGGAATGAATCGCTAAGGTGCTGTTCTTTCCCCTGCCAACTGAGGGTTCAATTGTATGTTAAAATACTCCTGGGCTTACATTGGGTTTAGTACACTTGAAAATTGATTTTCAAATATCAGCTTATACGACATACAGCTAAGCGTGCATCTTTTTGGCTGGGAAGAACGTTCTTTTTTTCTTTTCAGAAAGTGAAGTATTTTAAACAGCCATGAGGGATGTGTGTATTTTTAACACACTTGTGAATATGATTTATTTTGAATCATTTTGGCATGTGTGCTGGCCTTTGTTTGAGCTTCTCTGCTCTCTTCTCCATTACTTATGCTTATTTATTTATTTGTTTATTTATTTTTACACTTATATACTGCACCAATTTCCCAAAAGGAACTCTGGGCGGTTCATACAAAATTATAAAAGGATTAAAACATGAGAACAATAGGAGCAAGTAAAAAAGGTAATTGGCAGGAGGCATTAGACTAATAATAAATGCGAAAAAAAGTGATACAAACCCTAGCAATTGCCAAAGGCATCCCTAAACAGCCAGGTTTTAACGGCTTTTTTAAAAAGATGCCAAAGAAGGAGCCTGGCGAATCTTGCTTGGTAATTTGTTCCAAAGCGCTGGCCTGGCCACCGAGAAGGCCCGTTTACAAGTTGCTACTTTTTGGGCCTCCCTGGGGGTGGCCACCTGGAGCAAGAGAGCCATAGAGGATTGGGTGGGTCGGGCCAACTCTGATTGTAGGGAGATACGCTCTGTCAGGTAGTCAGGATCCAGGCCATGGAGGGTTTTGTAAACCAAAACCAACACCTTGAACCTTATTTGGGAGGCAACGGGCAACCAGTGCAGATGAGCCAGAATGAGGGTGATGCGGTCAAACCTGCCCGCACCAACCACCAACCTGGCCGACGCATTCTGCACCCCCTGCAGTCGCCGAACAAGGTTCAAGGGCAGCCCCATATAGAGAGCGTTGCAATAATCTATCCTCGACATGACCAGCGCCTGCAGCACTGTCCTCAGGGAGTTCCCATCAAGGTAAGAGTGAATCTGGGCGATTAGCCTAAGATGGTAGAAGGCCGACCTGGTCACAGCTGCCACCTGGGACTCCAGAGACAGATCCGGATCCAGGACGACACTCGGACTCCTCACTCTGTCAGCCAGCTGGAGGGCAGACCCAACCAGACTGGGAAGAGGGCCACTGTACCCATCTGGGCCACTCCCGAAGAACAGGACCTCAGTCTTCCCGGGGTTGAGTTTAAGCCTGTTAGTCTTGGTCAGTTCCAAAAATCCATTTAATATATAGTCCTCAAATAGAGGACATATCAGATATTAAACTGATAAGAACAGATACTACACCTGATCTTAGCCAAAAGGCAAACAAAGCCAGAGGGAATCAGAAGAACAGGATTGGCTTGTGCCACAAGGCAAGGAGGGAACAGAGCAGTGATGGCGAGCCTTTTAGAGACCGAGTGCCCAAATTGCCATTCAAAACCCACTAATTTTTCGCAAAGCACCAATACAGCCATTTAACCTGCATGCACGTGGCTGTGAAGGGGTGATGTTGGATGCCGACAGAAAGGGCTCTGAGTGTCACCTTTAGAGCTTAGTTTTTAAAAAAAATCAGAAAAGAGAGCCAGCATAGAGTGAAAGGTTGTGTTGCAGGGAAGTGCTCCCTTCTTCACAAGCTCCCAGGCTTGTGAACTTCTCTGGCCAATTTTTCTCTGCCTTGCACTAGTGCCTTAGTTAGCTCCCTCCCTCACCTCACCTCACCTCACCTGGAAGACTGAGAATCTTCATAGATTTATTATTATTATTATTATTATTATTATTATTATTATTATTATTATTATTATTATTATTATTATTATTATTATTATTATTATTATTATCTATGATACTGGACTAGTACTATCCCAATTTGAAAGAAATAAAACATAAAACAAATATTAAAAACAACACCATAGCACAGCAACTAATGGCTGTTGGACTCAGTCAATGTGAGGACGGGCAGGCACTGAACAAAGCCTGAAGGCTAATTATTTAACAGGCCATGTAGTCTTCTCAACCAATATATAACATAGTTTAAAACAGATTAAAGGTTTGCCCAGGAGGAGCAACACAATGTCCTCCAAACCAAGTGACTTCCACATGGCTTTAAACTGCTTTCAAAAATCCTGTGCCATGTCCCAATTCATTTTCATAGTGTGACTGTGCCCGAAGCCTGGCATTTTATGCCTACACCTAAATCAGACTTGATCAACATGATTGTCCAAATGCAATACAGTTGCACCACTTCTGTATGGCGGTCCAGCACGGGTCCATTACACCTCAGTTTTGCCATTTGGTGCAAAACACAGGGGACAGAACAAGAGCAACTGCTAGTTGCTTATATGCATTACTACAGTTTCTCACCTAACTGTTCTACAAATGGTTGTTATTCTATGGTATGCTAATCAAGAGTACCCAGTGCAGTGTCATGGCTAGAGTAATGGACTAGGTCTCAAGAGACCTGGGTTTCATTCCACGGCTTTGCCATGGAAACTCACTGGAGTTTGTGTGGAACTAGTAAAACTGCTTCTTAAATACCTCACTTACCTTGACAACCCTCTTAGGGCTGCTGTAAGTCAGTTCTCACTTGATGGCACATAACAACAACAATCGTAGCTGCGTAAAGTGGACCTTCTTGTTAAGAATTTCAAGCTCCACTGGTTAGTTCTGTTTCCAAAACTTTACCCTCATGTACCCCATGGCGATTTCAAAAACAGCCAATTCATTCTAATTAGTTTACTGCACTATTATTTGCATAAGATGGTCCAAGTGTCATGTTTCCTTTCCAGTTTTTAGAGCTGTATAATATTCCATTCTCAAGTTCTTTAAGTCACAGGACATTTAGAAACATTGCTCTTGGCTTTACTAGTTTTATTATACTTTTATAACCTTAAACTTTGAAAAGTTATATCAAGTTGAAAAGTGTATCTTTTGTTTTGATAGTGTAAAACGTGGAGATTTTATTTTAGGAATCATGTCCGACTAGCTGGAAGATTCTGGGGATTATTTTCCCCTTAAGCTCTGAAGCCATCTTCTCCCTTTTAATCAGCCTATTCCACATCTTATCAGATCATTGCCACAAAAACCCGGAACAGTTCTTTAAAAAAGAAGAAGCTTCTAAGCTATCAGCAATCAGGCCATCTTGTATTAATGAATTCCATAGTTTAATTGGTGTATTCAGTATCGGAGGAGAACTGGGATGATGGCAATCAACAGATGATAATAAAGGGTTTATTTATTTAATGCAAACACACATACATATGCTCCTGCACACACACCAGGACAAATGACATGATAGATATGAAAATTTGGGAAAAGGTTGGTGCCTCAGTAGGAGAGGAAGGGAACTGCAGTGCAGCAACATTTAGTTAGTTAGTTAGTTAGTTAGTTATTGCCATTCTAAATTGACCATCTGACCAATGGACACTCTGGGTAGTGTACAATAATAAGCAGTATAAACATATACATTTAAACATCATCAATTAAAATTAATTTAAAATCAGGGAATAGCTGTAGATATTAAATATACAATATCAGAGGGGCTGTTAAAATATTGTGGCTTGGAAAGTCTGTTGAAATATATTTTTAAAATATTTAATCTTTAATCCAGGCCTCTCTCAGGGTTCCATTTCTCATCTCTCTCGACTGAAATGCACATGAAAAAAGGCATTCATTCTTTCATTCATTCATTCATTCATTCATTCATTCATTCATTCATTCATTCATTCATTCATTCATTCATTCATTCATTCATATGCCACCTTTCTCCAAAAGGATTCAAGACAAAACCAAGTTAAGAGCTAAAATAATAAATCATTTAAATCTTTAAAAATAATTAAACAAATAGCACATTAAAACTTATAAACAGGAGCAATATTAAAAGCACAAGTAAAACAACATCTGGAAGGCTAACCACTGTCCACCTTGAGACAACCCACCACCCTTGCAGTTTCTGCAATGATTTTTTTTCAGAAGGATATCATCTTATTGCAATGCCCCCAAATGTGAGTAAGATCACTTTTGAAGTCAATGATATTTTCAGCAATAATTGTGCTTTAATATCTTTTGATATTTTGTTGGGGTGAAGGGGCAAAACAATTTTGAAGATTCTCAGTCATCCATGGAAGTTGAGTCATGGCAACTAGACTTCTTTTCTTGAGAGACTGAAACGTTTCACTGCTCATCCAAACTAGCTTTCCTCAGATGGATGAAAGAAGTCCAGTTGCCATGACTCAACTTCCAGATGCTTGGAAGTCATTGGTATGGTAGAGTTGCTTTCCTTTGTTAGACAGAAGGCAGTATATGTGGTACCTTATGTAATGCTGAGCCTCATGGCCTGACATGCATGGAAACCGGCTTTAGGAGTTTCTGAAACGAAGTGTATGGCTATTTCTTTCTGCACAATCCCTGAAAGTAATTCCCTGAGCAATCAATGTAAGTTTTCAGTATCAAACTGTGAGGTTTTGGAGTAATTACTTCTGCTTAATAGCCATATGTTGGGCACTACCCCACTGTATTTATTTATTTATTTATTTTTATTTCTTACCTTTTTTATCCCACCCATCTGGCCAAAAACCACTCTGGGCAGGTAACAATTCATCGAAACCAATAATAAAGCCAAGACAATGCCAATTCAAATACTTTATAACTAAAATAAATAAATAAACAAAACAAAACAAAAGCATAAATAAGCCCATTAACATCACATAGAACTTTTAAATACATTAACATTATTCAAATAATAATAAAACATTAAGAAGCACCAATATAGCAGTCCATACAGAGGTGGGTCTATCTCTCAGGGCAAAACATCTGTTCTTATTTTATCACCACCACCACCACCACCACCATCATCATTAAATTAAATTTATACCCCACCCATCTGGCCATCAGGCCACTCTGAGCAGACTTATACAAGATACATATCAAATAAATATTAACAATCAATTAATACAAGTTTTGGAGCTACTGCTGAGAAGGCATATGTTCTATTTCTTTCTTTGCTGACATCTCGGTGTTAACGTCCTTAGCCACCTGGTTTGCGATGAATGGGTATCACAGATCAAGGTGGAAGAAGACATTCCGTCAGGTAGTATATTGCTAGTGCTCATGCCAAATACTTTTATTGCTACAGGGCTGTGACTTCTTGGTCTATTTATAACTGGTCCACAGTCTCAGTTTGTTTCCTATTGGTAACTGCAGCTCCTCTATCTAATGTGATGGGAGGGGACTAACCTAATCCTTTGAAATTAGACAATTCCAGACAACATGGCAGACACAAATCTGTTCAGCATCACAAGGCTCTACATATATCATTTCTTTCTTCCATTCCAGAGGACTGCTCTGTACCACTGAGCACTTACTGCACATGTCTTTCATAAGACATTTTTTAGGGATCATGTCCTGGAAACACTCTAATAAGCTGCCATGTTTGGGCCCTGCACATGTTATTTAATGCCATGAACTTACATTGTATGTGGCACAGAGAAACCATGGCAGACAATGCGTTTCTAGCATACTTTGTAGACACAAGGAACTAAAAAAATGGAATTAAATGTGTTTAATTTGGCACTTAAACCAATGCTTTAGAGCTCTTCTGGATGAGGTACTTTAGGGCTCTTCTGGACGAGGTCAACATCCTTATATCTTTGTAAAGCACCAGCCAATAACTCTGTTTTCATAAAAAGAAATGTATACTTGTATATACTGTACTATGTACTTGTAGACATAAAGGTTTTCCATGGCCATATAAAAAGATTTTTAACTATCCTCAGAGTATTCTCAACCTGGAAAATCCTGAAAGGGTCTCCATAAGTAAAAACTGACTTCATGGCACAGGATGGTGGTGGTGGTGATTCTCTGTGTCATATTTGCAGGTTAATATTGAATTATCTGCTTAGATGATACATTATGACATGCCTGTGCAATAAGATAAGCAATTGCTTATCATAATAAAAAGTGTCTCTTAAAAGGAAGTTTCAGAAATTAATATACGTGTACACAAGTTTTTAAAAAAAACACTTTAGACGTGCCTTTTTTCAGTTTGCCCCAGTACCATTTCAATTGCTCCCCATCCTGTCTTGAATATTAAAATTCGTTGTCTGAAATTCTGTTATATAATCCCCATTGAGGGCTGTGGGACAGACTGAAAAGTCATGATAGAAGGGATCTCAAGGGAGCCTCAGGCCCTTTGGAGCGAAGTGAAAAACTTCAATTTCTGAAACATCATCACAGCTGATTTTTCACTTTACACATTTTTCACTTTACACTGATTTTCAGAGACAGAAATTTTCCACTCCGCTCCAAGGGTCCTGAGGCTCCCTTGGGATTCCTTCCATCATGACTCTTCCCTCTGTTCCACATCCAACAACAGTTTTTCCTTGATGAAAGGGATCCTATGAAGGCCTTGGAAGGATTCCAGGGAAAGGGTTGGAAATTTTTTATTCCAAAAAAATTGACATGGCTGATGACATCATCTGCCTTATGCAGCATAACTTCTGACTACAGGATTTCAGCCAATGTGATGCATGTCTGCACATTACTGAAGAGCAACAGGACACCTTCAGTGCCTCCAAGTTGACATATGCAAGGAACCATTAGGACAAAACTGGAAATGAACTGGACATTTTTTTTTAAAAAAAGTCATAAACTAATCAGCATTTTCTGTTTATATGCATTTAAGATCTTGTGTGTATTCACCACCACAAGATGTCAAACTCTGCCAAACTCATAATGTCACAAAGCCAAGGACCAAGGTTAAAGGTGGGGTAGCAAGCACATCACAGACAAATGTCCCGGTATGCTTAAAAAGCAGTTAAATGAACAATAATGGAGTGATGCCAAATTCTTGAAAGTTAGCAAGGATCATTAGAATTGTTGTAGACATAGTTTTCAATGACAACAGTTGTTTGGGAACAAAAAAAAACTACTTCCTGCAAATTATTGCAATATTCTTCAGTGGAAAAATAGCTCATGGTTTGCTAATAATATAGTTTGACATGTCGTAAATTCAGCTGTGAAGTACAACCCAAGGAACACCTTCATTTTATAAAAGAGAACATACTGTCAATTGGTTGACAATAGTAAACCAGTCTCATGAGATGTTAAATATGACTCAAGGGCTGTGTCGGAAGACTTCCTTTATCAGGAACTATGGTTGCCTCATTTAAGCCCTTTTATATGAAACAAAATAGATCTTGTGTATGAGCCCTTATCTTGCATCACTTATGTGATGAGTGTAATATGCACTAACAAACCTACTGCACCCAAGAGTGGGAAAGGGTTAGGCATATTCTCTGGCCAATCCATTATGAAGGCTGAAATCAGCAACAATTTGTTCATCCTACTTGAAAGCCAACCTTTTCCATCTAAGAACAGCAAGTATTCCATAGAAGGAGTGGTTTTATTCAATTTACTATCTGCCTAGTGCCTACTTAAGTGTAACATTGCCCTCTGGGTGCTGGGAGTCAGGCTAAATAATTCCCTGTTCAGTCTAGAACACAGCAGTGGATAGGATCTGTGATTTAAAGCCATTTAAACTATGGAACATATGAATAAAAATTGTAGGAAGAAAGACACAGCAAAAAGCGTTAAGCTGGCTAAATATAAGCTGGAAGTCGGATATCAGCCTCTCTACCTCTGTTTCCTTTCATGAATCTAATACAGTGTTGGAAGGAATCATAACTGGCCATGGACAAATGTTTAACAAACACCAAGCGTCTCAGTGCCTTGAAAACAAACATGTTTCCTTCATTGTGCGCTTTGGTGGATTACATCCCACTTCTTCAGACACGCATGGCTGCCTCTTTGAAAGCTGCTCCAATGGAGGAGCGTGATGTGGCTTTGTTGTAAGGAATCTCTTTATCCAATCTAAAATTAGAAAAAGATGCCACTTCAAGCAGTGGGAAGGAACTTGTCATGACATATTGGATATGCTCTTCTTCGGCATGTCAAGCTTGACCTTACTACCATCCCTGCCGTTGGTCCTTCTACAACTGCAATCCTACACATGCCTTCTCTGAAACAAAGACACTGAGTTCAGTGCTATGTTCTATTGCCAAAGAGATATACACAGCATGGGAGCCCACCTGACTCAGAAATCTTCACTAAGGCAGACAAATACTGACATCTTATTCATATGCACATATCCTTGTACAGATTTGTGGCCTTGAGCCTCTTGTCTTCTCCAGCTGTCAAAGTTTTGCTACTGATATACACTGGGTGGCAACTGACAACCATGTACAAAACAGCTGTTTTCTGTGACCCTCCCCCACCCCACCCTGTCCACCTTTAAGGAAAAATTTCAACTGTTTTGGGATTTGCTTTAACTATGAGTAGACTTAATATCATCCAATTTCTTAAATATGGATTAAATCATGTAAGCTTCCCCAGTAAGCTGGTCTAGTAAACTCCCCAGAATAGGCCCATTATCACGGTGGTTGTAAAATCAGTTTCACAGCAGGAGACCTAGAAAAAAGTGGAGGGGTTATGCAGATACGTACCTTTTCACTCCATCTTTAGGCAACGAGGCACCGTTGCTGATTTCTTCTGACACGATCAAAGAAGAAGGATAATAGAACAAATGGAGGGAAAGGGAGACATTCACAATAGTCTTGGTGATCAACGCATAGTTTATTGACCAGGTCCAATCCCATCTGGTGCCAAAGATACTTAGACAAAATGGAGAAATAAGGGCACTATAATGAAAAAAATCATTTCATTCCATGCCATGTGAAGAATGTCATTATTTTCAAATGTAAGGGTTAAAACATAAATTGAAAGGGAACACTTTTGAGTAAACACACCATGTGAACAACTGACATAACTCTTTTAAAATACACCATACATCAGGGTCCAACAAACATAAAGCTTGCCCCTTCTGCCATCCAAAACAGAGAGGCACTTTGAGTGGGATTCTTATTAGGGCAAAGGAATGGTAAGCAGAAGCCAAGGGAAAAAAAACCCAGATTCAAATCACTACTCAGCCATAAACCTCTTTGAAGACCCTGAGCTGGTCATTAATTCTCAGCCTAACTTTCCTCACATATACCATATATACATATATAGTGTGCATGTACATCACCATATGTATATGTGTGCCATATATACCGTAGTTCAACCCGCCATACAGCCACAACCTTGCACCTTGCAACTTTCATCTCTTCCCAAAGATGAAAGAGCACCTTAAAGGACATCACTTTCATTCTGTTGACGAGGTGAAAGCTGCCATTCAATTCTGGTGTTGACACCAATCCCTGGAATTCTGAGGATTCTAGATAGCCAAAACAACTATATTGTAATAAAAGTGTCTTCCATTACA
Organism: Phrynocephalus guinanensis; assembly: GCA_037367245.1. Classification (NCBI taxonomy): domain Eukaryota; kingdom Metazoa; phylum Chordata; class Lepidosauria; order Squamata; family Agamidae; genus Phrynocephalus; species Phrynocephalus guinanensis. The sequence continues at coordinate 39,659,759 of CM074734.1, read as the reverse complement.
AAAAAATATATATTTAAACTGGTAGCTGTGTATTCAAAGTCCTGTGACATCTTCAGGATTAATTAGCATATTTTATTTAGCTTAAGCTTTCAGAGACTGAAGACATGAGCTGTAATCTTCAAAATTTAAATCAAATAAAACTTCCAGGTTTTTGCCACAAGACTATTTATTACTTCTGCTGCAACATGCTAATAAATGTACCTGATTTGATTACTTATACTCAAAATGTACTGCAAAAATATTACATGACTAATATTCCAAGTAATCACAGGGTCCGCTGACTTTGCTGCCTGCATTCAGCACAAGTCATTCAGCACTTCATACTAGTTCATCTCTGGAGGACTGAGCTTGCAAATTTATCCCCAGTTTCATGTACAATTTTTCATGGTACAATTATGCTCTTTTGGTTTTCAAATTCAGACGGGTCTGTGTTATGCTCTCTGTAAACCGCCTAGAGTCCCACTGGGAAATAGGCGGTATACAAGCTTAATAAATAAATAAATAAATAACTTTCCAAGATGATTTTTTCATTATTTATTACATGTCACTCCTTATTGGTGGGGGTGGGGAGATGTTTTCTTAGTTGGTCTGTTTTTAAATGCCTCTACAGGAGAATAAAAAAGGACAACCTTTCTATCCAAAAATAAGCACACCTTTGCATAATAAACAACTTGTAATGCAGCGCCATGGAGCACAGTGGCTGTCTCATCCCCCGAGGATTCAACAGGGCAATCATAAGAAGTACAACCAGAGGAGTTGAACTTTTCAAAGCAGAGTTTGTGTGATAAGAGCTGTTTTCAATGGCTTCACGTTTGCAAAGCAAGAGAGTCTGCTGGGTTTCTCTGGGGGCATGTCTGAACGAGATCTAAATACATTAAAGGAACAGCATTCTTGGCTCAGCATATTGTAACCCTCTAGTGAGCAATAAAATTTCTGCCAAGTTTGGAGAGTGCATGTCAAGCTGCTGTGCTCATGGGCCATTTTCTTGATAAGAAGTGTGTGTAAAGAAAGGAGAGGCCACGCCATGACTACAGGCCTGTTTAGGACAACAACTATAAAGCCTGATCACACAAAACCAGCTGCCTTTATGGTTATCTTACTGGCCACCACTCCTTGGTTTGTTTATTATTTTGTAGCACAGTATTCTACTCGACCGTCGGCTGATGCTGAAGAGAATGTTGACTGTTTCCACATTGCCTAAGAAGGAAGTGGACTGGGGTTGGACAGTGATTATCTGTAACAATAGCTGGAGGAGGGCATTCTTAGATTTCTGCATGATAAATATTCAGAGTGCTAGACGGGAAGAAAACTGTGCTGCAACACAGTTCGATACAGACCTTCCGTTGAGCTTTTGGATGGAAGGGATGATCTCAGATCAATTCAAGTCACTTCTTGGAATTTGGCACTGAAATTGTTTTTATTGAAGGTTGTTGACCTTTGCTGGGAGCAAAAAAAAAAAAAAAAAAGGAGGAAGTATGACTACTGATTTTCCTTGACCTCTTGATGTCTTGCAGTAGCGCTATGGCAAGACATAGTACTTGCAATAAGCAAATAACAGCAAACTAAAAATGTGACCATCTCCAGCAACCATCTCCAACAGACTCAAGGAAATGAAAGAAATCTCAGCACAGAAGCAGGACTCTCTTCAACAACATAGGCAAGAGGGAACGATTGGTCATGTCTGGATGGATTGACAGCCACCCCAGCCCAAAAAGGTCCCTCCCAGCCAATCCTACTAAAGGCAGCATGCAAGACTGCAAAAATATCAATGGTTCTTCCTACCCATAGAAATAACCCCCTCTGAATTCTTGCAATTTCAGTGCTATCCTTCGTGCTATTCAACATCTAAACTTAGGAACAGTCTACGGGGAGAAATAATGTTCAACTGCAACACTGCTTTGGCACTTTCTCCTTTCATTTCAAGTAGCTTCAAGCCATTGCTTCTTTCTCCCAGTAAGATGTGTCATCTACATATCTATAGCTAACAATGTTTCTTCCACCAATTTTCACTCCTTGCCTTATATGGAGTGAGAAACACCTGATGTTCAAGATGGATTTCATCAAGGAAGATGCACTGAAAAATCACATTGCATCTCAAAAATCCACTGAAGTGTTCTGAAGAGTTTCAGAAGATCAGTCTGTACTTTATGGACTACAACAAAGCCTTTGATTGTGTGGATCATAAGCAACTATGGGTTCTGAAATAAATGGGTATGCCTCAGCCCTTGATTTTCCTGATGCATAACTTGTAATGCTATTTTCCTGATGCATAACAGGTTCCTTTAGGCAAATGTGACAACAAGAAGCTTACTATTTTAGAACCAAATATGTTACTTTTGAGAAAGGAAAACAGGTTAATTTAGGGGCAAAGATTCTCAGATCCAGGTGCGGCTGAATTTTATTTTCTTCGTTTCGCTATTTCCAAACAGCTTAGGTAACGTAAATATGTTTCTATCTTTTGAGCATTAAACGTTTCTATCTCTTAGTCCAGTAGCCATGACTCAACTCCCAGAGAATTCAGGAGTTCCTGCCCTGCATTGAAAGGAAGGAAGGAAGGAAGGAAGGAAGGAAGGAAGGAAGGAAGGAAGGAAGGAATAGCAATGTTTTTAACTGTCTCAGGGTAAACAGTAACAAATTACTTTTGAAGCTGTGTTGCAACACTTTGTACAATGAATTGTTTTTGAAAAGTAAAGTTTTACAAGCAGAGTTCAGAAATTACTGGGGAACTCCTGATTGGGTGTATTTAGAAACGGTTGTTGTGCATTTGATAGTATTTCATTCATTCATTCAACACATTAATATTCCACCCTATATTGTAAGATGTTTTGGCAGAGTGCAACAATAAATACTATATAAACTAATTCAATATTTCTAAACCATTTAAAAACATCAAAATCATTTAAAAGCTACATGCAACATCCAAACCACCCATGTAATAACTTACCTTTAATTTGCATTTTTGTATTGTGTTTTTGTTAGTTTTAACTTGTTAGCATCTGTAAAATTTTGGAAAGCTAGTGATATATAAATGCCATCTATATTTATCAATGTAGGTCTCAGACAGGGTTTTTAATGGACAATTGCCCTGTTTGACAATTTAAATTTTACTGGGATCTCCTAATATCAGTCTTCTTCATTTACAATCGGCCTGCATTTTCTCACCATTTCTTGAGTCTTTTCCCCCCCCTGCCTTAATCAGTTAATTACGAGAGAGAGAGAGAGAGAAAGGCCTAAGACCCACAAATTGTTTTTTTTGGCTGGTAGTTATAAACAGACTAATCTGTCCTCATTGTGATTAGAAATGCAATCAAGTCAATCTATGCTCTCAAAGTGGACTGAGTATTTTTGGAATATTCTGTTCTATAATCCATATTTTGCTCCAGTGAAATTTTATTTAAAAGGAAATATATAATCTTTAAAATGTTTGCTAATAATGATAGGTGTTTGCTACCTATCTGAATATTCTAGCTGAGTCCAAAAGAACAAACCTGAATCTTGAAATAAGGTCCAGGGTCATTCAGAAATCAACTCTATATTCTTCAGCATCACAGAGGACTACAAAATAACTCCGTCAGCACACCGCTAAGCTTTGAAAGTCTTTCATAGCATGAACTGCTGCCAGCAGAATTAAACTGTTTAGATGAAAGGAAGTGTTTAACATGTCTGAACTTAAATCACTTCAAGAGTTTGTAAACATATTTCTAGAAGTTTTCTACGTGTACAACTACTGTTGCACTCTTGAAGTCTCAGTGTTGTTATTACTGTTATGTGATATCAAGTTGCCTCCAGCAAATGGTAAGTCTATGAAGGAGTGATTTCCAAATCAGCCTAGCCTCAACAGCCTTGTTCAGCTCTTCCAAACTCAATCCCATGTCTTCCTTTAGGAAGTCAGTCCTTCTGGCAGTCTAGGATATCCACCAAGTTCTTTTCCAGCACCGTGTTTCAAATAAGTCAATGTTTTTGCTGTTAATCTTCTTCTCTGTCTATCTTTCACACTTGTACATAGTGACGGGGAATACAAGAGTGTGGATGATCTTGGCCTCCAGTGACACATCCTTGCACTTGATGGTCTTTTCTATTCCTTCGTTGCTGCCCTTCCAAGTCTTGGTTATCTTCTAAATTCTTAGCGACAATCTCTATTTGGACGGAATCTACACAAAATCTTTAACAATTTCAGTTTCTTCCCTATCAACATTACAGTTGTGTAATTCTTCTGTAGCCATGTCTTCTTAATGTAAACTGCAGTCCTGCTTTGAAACATTCATATTTCCCTTTTATCAGAAGTCACTTCAAGTCATTTGCTTTTCTACCACTAAGATGGTGTCATCAGTGTATCTTAAATTATCAGTGGTTCTTCCATCAATTTTCACTCGTCTTTCATCTAAGCCTAAATTCTGTATGATATGTTCAGCTTACAGATTGAACAGAAAAGTTATTATGTGCATAAGAACCCATACTGAGCAGTAGATTTTTAGTTACAACCAATCGGGAATGGGGTGAAATATTTTAAAATTGTCATGCACGAAAGAGTTCATTCTTACATGAGACTGCTATAGTTTTCTTAAGTTCAAGTTTAGACACTTAAGAAAATGAATTACCAAATAATTCAATGAATGTGAGTGAAAGGAAGCACATTCTGCCAAATAAAAATGACTGCAGAGAGGCCTAGAGTAGTATTTATTTATTTATTTATTTATTTATTTATTTATTTATTTATTTATTTATTTATTTATTATACTTATTAACTGCCCGATTTTCCCATAGGGAACTCTGGGCAGTGTACAGACATCACCCCAACAGTGATTACCCAAATACAGATGGACCCCAACAATAATAAACAGTCAAAACGAAACAAAATACCATCAAAATACAAATACCATATAAAAAAACACAGAGCAAGTAAAAAACAAAATTACACCACTAACCAAGACAGGATCAGAGTCAAGGTTAAATCCGGCAGGAAAAATGGATGTCCGCAGTTTAAAAAACAAACAAACATTGCAGTGTGCTCAGAGGGCCCCGAAGCATTGCCTGAAGAGCCAGGTCTTTAAGGCCCTTCTGAAGGCTGGCAGCATCTCCACCTGCCTCATCTCAACTAACAGCTTGTTCCAAGAGGCCGGGCCGACCACCGAAAAGGCCCGGTTCCGGGTCGAAACCCTACGGGCCTCTCTCGGTGTCGGCACTCTAAGAGAGAGGGAAGACGAAGCTCTGGTTGGCCTGGACAGGGTTGGTCTCTGGGAGATCTGCTCCGCCAGATAGATAGGTCCCAAGCCATGGAGGGTTTTGTAAACCAAAACCAGTCCTTGCTAAGGATATGCTTCTTCCTCTCCTCAACCTCCTTATTTGGCAGTGCTGCCTTTTCTTCTCATGGATGCAAATGAATGGAGAAACTACGATCTCTTAGAAAGGGGAGAGAGAGATAAATACAGCCATAGGCTCCCAAATGTTTGGAACCCCTGCTATGCTGAGATTATCTCCCTGAACAAGTAGGACATTTCTATGCATGTGTACCCCTTAAATAGTAGCACTGTAGATTTACCTGAGTGTGGGTTTTTTGTGGTTAATGCATCACTTCCTGAGACACATGGAGTCTCGTATTTTTGCTTTTGCTTTTGTTAATCATGCACAAACAGCCTGGCAGTCTACTGTTTTGGGGGGGAAATCCTATACCTGTCTGAATGCATCTCAATCAAAGGTAAATTCAACTGCCATCAGTGAAATGCCGCCGGCAGCGGCAGGGGGGGGCGGGCAGCAGGCGGGTTGGCGGCAGCGGCGGCGGCAGCAGGGGGCTGGACGGCGGCGGACGGCGGACGGCAGCGGGAGGCGACGGGCGGCGGGCGGATGGTGACGGGCGGTGGGGGGCTGGCCCGGCGGGGGGGGGGGCAGTAGGCTGGCCAGCGCCCCCTGTCCATTTTGGCACCCTAGACAACTGCCTAGTTCGCCTTAATGGACGCGCCAGCCCTGGGTCCCCCTTCCATGTAGAACTTTGCACCTATCCCTGTTACATTTTATTCTGTTATTTTCAGCCCAGTGTTCAAGTCAATCAAGATATTTTTGAATTTTGTTTCTGTCTTCCAAGGTATTAGCTATTTCCCTATGTGTTCCCTCCTCCCTGTTTAAGAAGTAGACATTGCTAAGAACTGAGTATGATTCTGTAATGAACAGTGTATCTACCAGATGCACATCCCACAGATAACTAGCTTGCAAATCAGAATATTATGGGATACATGGCAAAACCTTTGCTGAAGTCAAGATATATTATGTCTACAGCATTCTCACCATCTACCAGGTGATCAAAACATAAGATAAGATTAGTCTTGCAGAATTAGTTCTTGACAAATCCATGTTGGGTTCTAGTTAGAGTATTATTGGATTGTTTTCAAAGTGCTTGTAGAGTGATTGCTTAGTATTTTGCTCCAGGATTTATTTATTTATTTATACACTTATATACCACCAGTCTTCCAAGAGGAATTTTCCCTGGAATTGATGTCAGACTGAAGGGCCTCTAATTCCAAGGTTCCTTTCCCCCTTTTTGAAAATAGGGACAATGTTAGCCCTGATATATGTGACAGTACATCCCATGTATTGCAAGGAGGCATATTTTTAAGTAGATATATGTAAGAATGTGCTCAAATCACTTTCACTTATTATACACTTATTTGCTAAAAACAAATTGTTTTTATATCAGTAAATCACTGTTAGAAATCTATGATTTTTTAAAGTTTTTTAAAGCACACTAAATATGAGCAATTGCCTGTTAAATTTTCAATAAGCAAATGAGAAATTCAATTTATTTTCTCTTTGGTTTAGAGATTAAACATTTGTTATGGTGAAAATCCAGGGCTGGTTGGTTTTTTCCCCCTAAGGAAAACATTAAAGTTCCCTTTGGGATGCATTTTGCATACCAGTGTTTTATGCTTACATTTACTTGGCTCAGTTATGCAAGTTTGCTTTGAGATGGATGAAGAAATGATAAAGAAAACCAATATTATTCCTGCAATTCTTTATGTTTCTGTTAATGAAAAGACATCATACCATTCTGGTAAAGGAAGACTTAAAAACAACAACAGTAGAAGAGAAACATCTCTATTTGTGCAGCAAAAAGCCACCCTTCTGTACTGCTGCATGGGAATCAGCCCCCTTTAATACATTGGGATCTATTTCCAAAATGATATGTGTAAGATTACACTGCAGTGCTGAAACCTATGCACAGTTTTATGACAATATGGACTCCATTAGAGCAAGCTGTGAGTAAAACGCATTAGAATCGAGCTTTAAATAAATTGTGAATGTTATTCCATTACAATAATAATTGCTTATTTCATCAACCACCAATCACAATAGGGGCCAGCCCAACAAAGAAATAGCACAAAATAAAGATTTAAAGTCAAGATAGAAAGTGTGATGTTAAACAGCACAACACCATTTTAAACAGGCAGGGTGGTATTCTGGACATTTTCCCTTTTATTCTGTTTTTAAGAACAACACAAACTCTCAAGCAAATGAAATTCTATACTGCAGGGTGCATTTGAACTCTACGAACCTTAGAGTACTTCCATAATTTTTATAGATACAAAATATGGTACTTGTATGATTGTTCAGGTGTTTCCTACCTGTGTACAGCCAGCCACATTTTACAAGAATTGGCTTTAATGCTGACATATATACCCTGCTGCTCCTGCAAATATACCTCTCCCCCTGCCCTCTCTTTCATCCTCACAATGATTATGTTGTGGATGAGAGGTTCTGCTTGGCCCAATGTCACCCAGTCAGATTCATAGCTGGGTGGGAATCTGAACGAAAGCTTCCTGAGTCCTATTGAATAACTCAACTTCATTGGCTGGTCATGTTATTAAACTAAAATAATTTCAATTAAGTCCTCGGATGCGGCTGAAGTGAATCCTTCACTGAAGGACTGAAATTGATTCATCTAAATTATTAGTTAAGAAAACATGGTCCTCTCCCGCAGATAACCTAATAGAGGATGAGCAAAGAAGGGAGCAATGAGTGCACTTTTGACCCTTGTCTTCTCATGCAAGGAATGTTCAGTTCATTTGTATTCAGAATACTGCACAATGGTTCTCTGATGCTAGCAAAGTGTAGCCTGATCCTGTGCATGACTTGCTAAGGAACAAATCCCAGAATCAAGACACTGCACATTGTTTAGCTACATCAGAACCAGTGTGCATTAAACACAGAGGAGTTCAGAGGTATTCCACTGGATGCCCATCAACTGGGAAGCACATGTACATTATAGTGGAGTGCAGTTTTCACACTTTGTGCTTTAGAAACACTTTTGCAAACATGTTCGTCTACTCTGTAAGCTCCTGGTCCCAGTCTGGTATCACAGGCTGGCAACAGGACATACGAACATGAGTAGAGACATTCCGGATCAGGCCAAAGGCCCATCTAGTCCAGCTTCCTGTATCTCACAGGGCCCCACCAGATGCGACTGGGAGTGCACGAGACTAGCTATCTGTCTCCAGATACCACTCCCCTACATCTGGCCCTTGAAGTACCCCAGTTTTAAGCCTGAAGATTACACATCTCCATCATGGTTTGTAACCTGTGATGGACTTTTCCTGCAGGGATCTGTCCAATCCCCTTTTGAAGACATCCAGGCCAGATGCCATCACCACATCCTGTGGCAGGGAGTTCCACAGACTAACAAAATGCTGGGTAATTTTTTTTTCTTTTGTCTGTTCTCACTCTCCCAGCCTCAATTTGAGTGTATGTCCCCTAGTTCTGGTATTTTGCGAGAGGGAGAAGAGCTTCCCTCTATCCACTTTACTCATGCCCCTCATTATTTTGTACGCTGCAATCATATCCCCCCTCAGGCGCCTTTTTTGCAGACTAAAGAGCCCCAAATGTTTGGCGGCCCATTTATGCCAACGCATGACTAAGAACTACTCAAAGCAACCACAACCCCTGCCAGAGAGTGCTCTGAGGTGTGTTATGGACTTCCTTGTGCTGCTCTGCAGCAGCCAACACTTCTTCTCCCCCATTCCTCTCTCTTTCATTCACACATTAAGCATGCAGTGAAGCAGCAATCTCCTCTGGAAAGTAATGGGGGCTGTAGTCAACAGCACTCAATCCTCCAAAAGAGGCAGGCATGTGCTCAAAGGTGACAAATGGTTCCTTGGTCAGGTAGAACAGCTATCTCCACAAGTCACCACTTCCACTCAGTTACTTGCTGTCTCATCCCAGGAGAGATTCAGAGAGGCTCATGGGTAATGCTGTATACCAAGAGAGAGAAGAGAGGGTAACAGCTCTCTCTCTCTCTCTCTCTCTTTCCCTCCCTCCCTCTGTCTCTGTGTGTGTGTGTGTGTGTTTAGCCACCCACCCTGATGAAATAATGGTTTAGAACTTTAGGTACTCCAAAAAAATGTTCCTCTTGGTAGCACCATGGACCCCAATCCTAACAACTACACCACCACTCAGATCCAAAGCTGGTGAAGGGGCTGTTTCCCTTTGTGACCACCTTCATATTTCAGGTGCTCAGAATTAGAGGTACAGCTCTCACCTTCAACCCCTTGCTTGCTAGCTGGCCAGGCGGTCTGGCCCCTCGTTTGAATGCCTCAGATCCACGGAGGAGCATTGTTTCTCTAAGGCCCTTTGTACACGACCCCTAAACTCCGCCGCAAATGGCTGCCAGCTCCGGAGCTTACAATTGTTTCCCCACCAGCTCCGGAGTTTACAGATAATTAAGTGCGACCACGCCCACCTAAGTGCGTCCCAGCGCACTTTTCAGGTACCTGCTCTCTGGAGGTGAAAATTCCTGATGCGGATATAACGTAGTGACTGCCCGGCTCTCCTTGCTTCTGTTTGTTGTTGTTTTTTGCCTCCCGCCCCTTTAAGAGAAGGAATCAGGATGACGACGGGGCTCCCGTCGGCTTTGGAGGTGAGCCTGCATTTTTTCCTCTTTTTTTCTTCTTCCCCTCACGCAGACAGGAGCAAGGAAGTGCGGAGGGGTGGGGACGTAGGAAGAGCAACGAACCCCCAAGATCTCTGGTCCGAATTTAAGTGGCCAGCGGATCTTAGGGGTCGTGTGAAAAGGCCCTTAGATCTTGATTTGCTTCAGTGTCTTGGACAGGGCCTCCAACTATGACTACACATTACTGTAGTGAGTTTCTTGGGGTTACACTGGAAGGATAGAAGGCCCAATCAATGGGAAACTTTATAGCGATTGACAGGTTTCGGAGAAACAAAGGTGTCAAACAAGAGTGTATTTTATCTCCCTGTCCATTCAATCCGTATGCAGAACATAGTAAGCAGAGAGCTGGACTAGACTCAGATGAAGGAGGAGCATAAATTGGTGGAAGACACATATACCAATTTAGCAACTTGATATGACCTCTGATGAAAGTGGAAGAGCATGTCAAAGCAGGATTGCAGTTGAACTACAGAACTGTCATGTTGACAATGAAATGGAAAGTTATAATGATTTTTAATACCTAGGTTTAGCTATCAATCCAAATGGGGACTTCAGGCAAGAAATCAGAAGATCAGACACATATTGGAAAGGACAGCAGTGAAGCAATGAGAAAGGATCATTAAGTGTAAAGATCTATGACTGGAAACCAAAGCCAAAATCATCCACACTACTGTATTCCTGTTATATCAGAATCAGAATCAGAATACTTTTATTGGCCAAGTGTGGTTGGACACATCCAGAATTCGTTTTGGTAAAATATGCTCTCTCTATATAAAAGGAAATATAAGAATCATATAGTTAACAATAAAAACACAGTACAACAATACAATATAACCTATTATTTAAAAAGGAAGAAGAAAAGTAAAAAATAATTATTTCAACAGTTTGATAGCACTTGGAAAGAAACTATCTTTATATCTAGTTGTCCTAGTGTGCAATGCCCTAAAATGCAATGAGTGTGGAAGGTGGACAGTGAAGAAAGCTGATGGGAAATCTGATTCATTTTGATTGTGGTGCTGGATCTGGAGGAGAGGTTGGTGGGTGTCAGAAAGACAAGCAAGTAGGTCCTAGAGAATATGCAAAGCCTGAACAACCCCTGGAGACAAAAATAGCAAAACTGAGGCTGTTGTACTTGGGACACATCACAAGAAACAGAGGCACTCTGGAAAAAGACAATAATGCTGGGAAAGATTAAAAGCATCAGGAAAAGCAAAAGACCAAATAGGAGAGTGGATGACTTAATAAAAAAAACTACATCCCCGATTTTTAAAAAGCTGACCAGGGTTATTAATGGTAGGACATTATGGAAGTCGCTCATTCATCAGGTCACCATAATTTGGTGGCAACCTGAGAGTACGACACCATGTGACCAAAAAAGCCATATTTGGATGACTGGCTTGCAAGCAGTTCTGAAATATATGTTCGAAGCAGCAGTGTTTTGAATTCTTCGGAACTAGTCATACTGCAAACCACCAACAATGGAACACCAGTGCTGCTAACTCTCCTGGCCCAGGTGAAGCAGCTCCAAAATGCCTTAAGGGTGAGGTGGGAAGCCGTTTTGTCCTTGGGGGGGGGGGGGGGGGGGGGCAACACAAAAAAATTGGGAACAGCTGAAAGATTGTGGAATGGGAGGCACCTGAGGCAGCAAGGCAAGAACCTAGTGGTTAAAATGGAAAGTATGGGGGACGGAAAAGGCACAGAGTGTTGTATTCTGACACAGAGCTGGTTTAATTTCCCAGTGAAAGAAAGCAATGGCTTCAAGAATTTCAGTTGAGCCTGTGCTGAAAAACTGCAGAAGAGGGGGGCAGTCCGACTTTCCTGAAATGCACCCCACACTTCTCTTGGTTCTCTCTCTTTCTAGGGGAGGGATGGGGCCCGCTGGGAAAGCCAGCTGCCAAAGGGGTGTGGGTGGTGGTGGGGGGAATACATAGGGTATGTTGTCGAGCCCCCCAGGAAGCCAGCCAGCTTGGCACCAGCGGTGGGTCGAAGGGTGGTTCCTTGTCCTCCCTCTGCTCGACCACAATTTCCCCGGCATGCGTTCCTTCCCCAGTCCCCCGTGCGGAAGGCAAGTAACGTTTCCATCTCCACCCCCACATCCCCATCCCCGAGGGGAGGGGGAGCCTCCGTCCCTCTGCTTTCAAATCCTTGCCCCTCTCCACATTTCCGGCGTGCCTGTGGCGGCCTGAGAGCACATGCCCGCGCTTCCTCCCAGGTCACAGGAGGACCCAGTCTTCGAGCCGCCCCGCCTCGCCGGGGGCCATTTCTTCCCCTTAGGCTGGAGGGCGCCCTGCGCCCGGACAGCTGCCCTCGGAGGTGCTCGCCCCGAGCCCCCGGGCGCCGCGGAGGGGCGGGCAGGAGGGACGCGGGGCTGGGCTGGAGGGCGGGCAAGGGGCGGCGCCTGCCCATAGGACGGGCCGGGCGGGGGAGTTCAGGCCACTAGACGGGAAGAGTTTCTCCAGCTGCGCTGACAGCACCAGGTCAGTGTGTGAGCGAAAGAGTCAACGGGCGAGCGGGCGGCTCTGGCGGGGAGGGAGAAAGGGAGGGAGTGCGGCTCCCCTTGCCTGCCTGCCTGCCTGCCTGCCTGCTTGCGCTGGGGGGTGGAGGTGGGGTTGGCCTCTCCGTGCTCGCGGTGTGTGGCGCTGTCCGGGACGCTGCCCGTCGGGAGGGGGGGGGAGCGTACCTGTGCCGGAGGACCAGCCGAGGGGGACCTGGCGAGCCGAGAGGCACGTGGGGCCAGCCGTGGCTCCTCGGGACGCGCGGGGATCGACCTGCTGCCAGGGCTGTGCGAGACAGCGGTGCCCACGGTCTCTGCCTCCGTGCGGGAGGACCGGGACCCACGCGCGGCGCCTTGCTCGAGGGAGCGCATTTTACCCCTGACCAGGGAATGGGTGGAAAGATATGGTTTGGGGTGGGTGGGTCGAGGACTGCACGTGTTTGCAGGGAATGGGGGCAGGAGATGCGTGTCTGAGGTCATCTTAATTGAGATTTGCTTGAAGGTGGACTGATTTAATAGGGCAGTGCTCGTTTTCATTGGATATATGGGTACCAACAGGCAAGCCAGAAGTTTTATAACTCTCTTAAAACTAGTTTTTTTTAAAAGCTTTTATATGTCATTAGGCACACTTCTTCAGGTGAATGGAACTGTGGGGGGCGGGGGTGTTTAAAACTGTTGAGAGAGACTTCCCATCATTGGAAGAAGTGCACATGGGCACATGGACCATTATGAAAAGCAAAAACGAGTTCGTTTCAAACCTGCCACAAAACATCGGGTTTCTCTTTTGCTGCAACAAACTAGGCTACCCTTATGGACCCATGTGCAAGTTGGGTCCAGACACCAATGGAAAAGGAGAGTTGAAAGTTGATGGGGTTTGTGACATACACGTGCTGTACCTGTGTTGAAAGCCTCCAGAAAGAGGAAGATAATATCTTCCAGACTCCCTTTGGCCATAGAGATATGGCCCAAGTTTTCATCAGGTGTAGAGTGACGCATCTGATTCGGAATGGATGGGATATGGGGAATACCATGTGTCTTTATGAGAGAGGCAGTAACTAGTTCTGTTTATTTGAGGCATTAAATGTCCCATCACAGGGCTATGCCCCAATTTTATATTAGCTTGTGAGGTGGGTTAGGGTATGCTAGAAAAAAAATCTGCTTCTTCAGTCCTGAAACATCAAGTTTTGTCTTGAAACAAATGACAGAAATTGTAAAAAAAAATGTCTCTAGCTTCCTAATCGTAGCAGGGAATGTAACTGAGGTTCCAAGTACATATAATCCTGCCACAACAGATATTATACATTGTGAAATTATGTGTTGCTTGGGTGTCATATCCCAAATCTGTTTTGTAAGTTTCCCACTGTCATTTCTCCCTAGGGCATCTATACCTTAAGAGGCTGCAAGTTCCTGTCAGTGTTGTAACTTTGGAGGCCATGTGTATGAGTTACAATCTAGCATAGTAAAAAAAGAACATGATTTAATACCGTTGTGATAAGGTATTGTTCTCTTATGATTTGATAAGAAGACGAGGAAGCTTTCTTTCTTGGCCCATTGGCTACCTGCTACAAATGTGATTGATTCTAGGAAAATCAGAGGCATGATAATTTTCTGGTACAAGGTTCTTACTGGAATATTATACCTGTAACATTTCCTGTCCTTATTCCTAGAAAAATCAGGACTGAACCCCCATGGTTCAAAACCAGAAATATTTTCCAAAAAGTATTTCAGAATTTAAGAAAGTTACTGAATACTGCATGTAATAGAGAGAGTGTGAGTATGTGTGTAGAATAAAGGTTCAGTGACATCAATAAAGCTATACTCAGCATGGGACGACCTGTGATTTATCTTTTTAATAATGAGAACTGTCAGGTGATGAAAACACTGAGGCCTGAATTATGCAGGCAAAGTAGAGACTATTTTCACAAGTGAAGCAAAAAGCATCCTTTGAAATGCTTTCCTTCCAGTTGTACTATGTTTGAATATTATCCATGTGAGAGAGAGCATGAAAAGTAAATCATGGTGCAGCCTGTGTAAGTTTTCATCTCCCTATAATATTTTTAAAAGCCTATCATATATCTGCCAATGACTTCATTGTCCATACACAAGATGTTCTTATTGACCATGGACAGACTAACATTTTATTTTAAAGCTGTGTTTCATAGTTTTCTCTTCATGTCATTTAGTTGGGTGTAGAAAAAATACAGCTTTTAGTCTGTGAATTGCAGTCCAGTTTTTTTCCTGCCACTTTCCTGAAAGCTCCATGGTGATTCTAGCAAAAAGCATTTATGGTTTTCATAATGAGGAGAGCATATCCACATACAAAAAGTTTTAAGATGACCATTTTGTTCCCTTGTAAACCATAACAACGTAAACATTTTTGCAAATTCTTCATATGAGAAGGTGCCATGCTATTTTGTTTCTATGCATGTTCCTATCTATGCAGCTATCTAGAAGATATCTTGCACAGAACACTGGAAATACGTGTTTGTGAACTGACCCATGATAAGGGCATAAATTTACAGTCAGTTTTATTCTTATTCTCAGAAAGCCATTAACAATTCAACTGAGCTTGTGTTTATTCAGAAATAAATTCCAAAGAGGCAAACATAAGGCTGCAGTTGTCACATAAATAAGTTAATTTTAAACAACATGTTCAAGTGAACTTGCTTAGGATAAAAGTTTTAGATAATCAATAGAAAAGAGCAAACCAATCTATCTTCTCAATGTTTTGTATCATTGTGGGCCGCCAGATAGATACTTGGGCATAAAATAAACCTAAAACAATAGTCCCTGAATGCCTATTTTCTAATAGCTCTAGTATAGTATAGTTAGCGGGAGGTAATCATTAGATTGGATAATTAGATACTAATTTTCTTCACTGGATATTTTAATTTGGAGAGAGAGAAAAATGTCATTCATATATTGCTGAGCCTTGGCCTAATTTTAATAAGGAACTGATTTTTTAAAAATTGATTCCCCCACTCCCAACTGTGTAGAGTCTGATGGCTTAATTGTGGCAGGAACAGCTTTAGCGATGCATGAAGGATCAAACACATGCTACTACAACTACTAATATCGGTTCTATCCCTTTTTAGTTATACAAAATAACTTAAATTATCTCAGTAATAATTGGCCCAGTGGACTCTGCACTGATGCCCAGTGTGTGAGATATTGATGGTCAACAGCTGGTATTATGTCCTTGAAATCAATAGGAAAAATTGTGCTGTGTTCTTTGAAGTCAGACTTTCCATGATGGCCAGAGGGTATTACAGAGAGTATTTTACCACCATTTCTTTTGCAATGTCAACTAATGTATGACACCATCACAGCTCAAAATGCACAAGTGAGGCTTTTGGTTTGGGGTGAGTTTTTTTAGGATTAATTTCTCTTGCCGGACTTTAGTGAGAGCAATTGACAAATGCCATTCTTTGAAAATAAAATTATTGAAAACATTTACCTTGCTGCTTCCTGATTATTTGCTAATTTACCGGTACATTGTAGAAGCTTCTGGTCTGGACAGTCCAAGGAGGCAGTAGAAGAAATCCATACTTTGTAACTGAAGTAGATGATTGCCTTTGTCACAATGTGCTAATTTTTTTTCTTCTCTGTATGAAAGACGCATTAGAACACAAATACACATCCTATATGTATATAGGATTGCAGCAATTATATTCACAAATGATGACCAGTTTGAAAACTGGGAAAGATTTGCATGGACTTGCAGAACAATCCTGTATTTGTTTCCACAAAAGTAAAATTTACTGTGATCAGGGAACATTTTCTGAATCGGTGTGGACAGGATTTTGGTCTTAATTTGCCAATCTGTGTTTTAACGGTTTCCTTAATAAGGAATAAGAATTTGCACTGGTAATATATCTTGTAAAAAATATTTGGAGACATACAGTGGATCTCTCCCTGTACTTTACATTTGTATCTGGAACTGATTGTCACATGAATGGATCAAGTGTAATAAAGACAGGGAACATGCAACAGTAGTGAATAGGTTGATGAAGACAGTAGCTCTGTACAGTATATGCCAAAGCAGTTTCCACATGTAGGGATTATTAAGAAAGAACTTATTAAGAATGAAAACAAACAAACAGACAAATAAAATGGGAGATATCCTGATGTCTTTCTACACATATATAGTACAGACGTGGCATCTTCCAGCAATTTCTATCCTTTCTGGAACTGAAAAGTGTTGGATGAGCAAACTGATTAAGGGCCAGGAACTCCCCTCCTATGATAATAGCTTTTATGTGGAGCATTTTAAGATGGAAACAAAGGTCTGTGAGGGGAAACACGACAGAGATCTTTGACAAGTTGGAAGCTTTGTTCTTTGCTCTTGAATGATGGAGAGGCTTATTCAGTGAAAGTTATGATTCAAGAAATGTCAGTGAAAAGGAAGTACTTCGTATAGTACCTATGACAGATTAATTACCATAAGATGCAGGGGTGGTTTCCAAGTGAGTTAATTAGTAAAAAATGCTACACATATGGTATCAGAGGCAGTTTGCCTTAGTGTGCTATTTTCTGGGGAGATTCAGAGGGTGCCCAACTCTGTACTGGCCCTGTTAACTTTATTTTTTTCTGAAAGTACAAACTTCTTCTTTTGGTAGGAAGATACCTTGTGTTTCATGGGGACCTGACTCAGTGCAGAGCAGGAAAAAAGACAGTACTGTTTGCCCCAAATGCCAAAATTGCTAGTTATGATTTAGCTATAGAGAGATTTGATTGGATCTACAGTAGTATGGTTCTTCCTGTGTTCTTGCGTTAATACTAACATTTCTGTGCTTGTGAATAAAGTTTCCTAATATTGAAGTCCTATACTTCTAGCCTACACGGGTGTGAACTACTTTCATTTGTGCTGTGTCATATTACAGGTATATATGTTGTTGTAACCTACCAGACATTGTCATGTTATGATAGCATTCCAGGATGTATTGAGAGTGTGGCTCCCTGGCGAGACTGTTCTCAACAGCACACAACCACTCTGCACTGCCCATTTTTGTGAGCAACACACCAAGACACAACACAAGCTGCAGTGCACCAAGATGCAGCTACCTAACCTGGCAATGGGTGGGGTCTTTAGAAGAGGAAAAATAAACCAGTTGAACTGGGGGGGGGGGGGAATTAACCCAAGGCAGGGAGACACAGGCAGCATCATTAAATAAATAAATAAATAAATAAATAAATAAATAAATAAATAAATAAATAAATACAAATCTTTTCTATAAAGTCCTAGAATCAGCTGCTTACCAATGCTCCAAAAACGTACAGAATGATCCAAAAACGTACATGACTAGGCATATCCTCTGCATACCAGGCAGTCCTTGCATGACCAGGACAAAGTCTATGAACTCAATGCTATGGATCCCAAAGTCCCATCTTACTGAACAACAACTCGCAACTTACTTGCTACCTCTCTGGTTGATAATTAGCAATACTTGAAAAGATGTTTTGGTGCACATATGCAGTATAATGTGGATGTTCTTTTTAAATAATAGCGAAACCATAACAAATTTATAAAAAAATTTACTTAAATAGAAATTAGAGAATGATTCGCACTGGGGTGAATAGCCCTTATTATGTCTGAGGTGATGTAAGATTATTATTTTTCTGTGAAAATAGGTGTATCAGAGTTTTTGCAAGTCGAAGCTGTCAATTCACACTGCAGTTGATTAACGTGAATGTGTGAATCTACCTTCCGGGGGGGGGGGGAGGAAACAACTTTTAATTTTTAAGATTAATGATTTCATGGGTGGGAGTTTTTTTTAAGGCAGATTGGTTTTGCTTTCTAAAATAAATTGATTCTCAATGAAATATATCTGTCTGTATTTTGGCTTCCATGAGAACTCTGACAAAACTATGTGAGCGATACTGGCTTTAGATAAGTAAAAACTCAAATTTGGTATGACCTGAAGCTTATCACCTCATTTGATCCAGTTTTCAGATACGGTAAATTAGAGTTTCACTACTATGACACTTTTTTAAAATTTAGGATTGGTGGGTAGGTGGGTGGGTGGGTCTTCCACTCCTTCCACGCTTGCCAAGCTATGCTTGTAACAAATGGTTTTAAGCTACAAGATGTGGCCAATTGTGTGATGTCTCATCTTGACCAATATTAGTGACAGTACCAGCTGTTGCATGATGCGCTTGGTAGATGAGCCCATGGGGACGTTTCTGCAGTTTGTCTGTTTTTACATGGACGTGGGCAACATGAGTTCCATGAGTCACATGCAGCAGCCACCCCCATGTCTCAAAGGCACTTTCCATTCAACATTTCTCCCCCCCCCCCATTTTGCTATGGAGAATGACATTTTTTCCTACAAGGCGACCAGAGTAAGTGGGGTAGGTGGTGGGACCCTAGTGGACAGCCTACAAGAAAGCGGGAGGGTGAAGTAGCTTTTCCTTTCCTCTCTCCTGCTGCTCTCAACTCCCCGTCACTGTCTTCTGTATTAAAAAAGAGAGCAGAAAAGGAGAGCCTTGCCAGACCACTGCCTTGTACCTTTCTGTAAGTTGAAGTGGGAGATTGGGGAAAAATTATGTGTCATCTGAATCTACAGGAGTCTCAGAAATCACAAGGGACTACATAGTTTTCCAACACAATCCGCATCTTTTTCAAATCCCACTCTGTCTTCATCCCACCTGCTTCCTTTTCCCACTCCATTTTTATGTACCTGTTAACCATCTCTGGCATTCAATCAGCATAATACTGTACGTCTGTTTGTAAAGCCAAAGCCCCTGTAAAAACTGTAAGCCGCTCTTGAAGACTATACTGTTACAAAAGTACATACAGTACAGAACAATGGTAGAGGCAAGATATAATTGGAAAATGATCACATCAGAACCAATATGCAGCTTACTTTTGAATATATCTCGTATGTAGCCATCTGAATCAATATCCTTCACATTTATATAATATTAAATGTATTCTGTGAGGAATCTAGGTTTCAGGTTTCATCATTTGGCAGGTTTTTTCTTTGTGACCGACTATATTTTAAATGTATGGCTAATAGATATATATCCCATATATTCCTGGCTGGAGTTTAGTGTCTACTGTTTCTTGATTATGAAACCACAACCTATACCATTTCAATTGTGGAATATATCAGTGGCTTCTGAGGATTGTAAAATGAGTTTCCTCATGTTGTTTTACAGGTCTGAAGTGGTGATAACAAATTGCCTGAGGAACAGGGATTCTTTTTTCTTTCTCATAACTGAGAGGGATAGCTGTGGTTATCTCTTTATCTTCATTCCTGTTAAACAAGAAAACATTCAGCCACTGTTATTTTAAATATACTTCTATCAATGCATCATAAGTTCCTTGAGAAATCTCCCCTTGCCTCCCCCTGCCCCCCAAGAAGAAATGTTAGACTATAGGAGAATCAAGGTGTGGAATATAGGTCTTATGAGGAATGGTTTAGGGAGCTGGGAATGTTTAGCCTTATAAAAAGAAGGCTGGGGGGTATGATAGCCATGTTTAAATATTTGAAAGGATGTCATATTGAAGAGGGGACTGGTTTGTTTTCCACGGTTTCACAGACTAGCACTCAGGGCAATAGTTTCAAATTATAGTAAAAGAGATTCAATTTAAACATTAGGAAGAACTTCATGACAGTTAGAGATGTTCAGCAGTGGGCTATGGTGCCACAGAGGGTGGTGGAGCCTCCTTGTTTGGAGGTTTTTAAGCAGAGGCTGTGGATGGCCATCTGTCGGGAGTCCTGTGATGGGGGGGGTTCCTGCATGGCAGGGGGTTGGACTTGGATGGCCCTTGGGTTCTCTTCCAACTCTATGATTCTATGATTCTAAGTAAAAATGATTTTCCTCAACTAATCATTGTCTGGCAATTAGGATCACATGTAAGACAAATGGTCTTCCAACTTGAAACCAAAAAATTCCCTACATGCAGAACAGTAGCATATGAAGAACATGCCTTCATCCTGACATATTGGTTTTCTATATGCAGAGAGCTGATTCATAATGTCTGGCAAGAAAAGTAACACTGGACATGTATTAACTATGTACAATTACAAATGTTTTCCACTTGGTATGGTTTCATGTACAAATTCAAAATATTGATCCATCTTGCAGTAATTCTCAGCTGTTTTGATACTTTTCATGGTTTTTACAGAAACTGCACTTGGTGTCCCATGCGTCAAAAATACACTTTCTCAATGTGCCTTCCGTATTCAAATGCATATGTTTGCATGCTGGTTCAGAAATGAGATTTTCTATCTTCAAAGTGTTATGTGTTCCTTCCCCAGTTAAGGCAGGAGTAAAAACAGTAATACCTATGCATTTGGTGAAGAAAGCTTAAATGAGTCTACGGCTGCTTTCAGCATGTTGGCAGTGAAGTGGACCTTTCTTTTGTTTTGGGACCTTTTAGCACCCAATAGTTTCTTACTATTTATTTGCATCAGAATCATGAAAAAAGATACTCAGTCTCATAGGGCTGTGTTATTTGTTACTGCAGATCAGGAGATATGCAAAGAAAAATGTTAATTACAGGCTTTTGCAGAGCTTTTAAACAGCAGTGGTCAGAATAACAGGTTCTATTGCCCAAGGACAACTGTTTTGATTATTCGCCTAAGCTTGAGAAAAAGACAACACCATATTTTCTGACATTCATTTTATTTTCTCTTTTTTTACCTTCGGGTCTTCAGTGAGGATAATTAATTTTACATATATTCCATTGAAATCCATTGAATAGCCACGGCTAGTTTTCCACTAGTGGATTTAGTGGCACTGCAGCAAAACAAGCTGTCTCTGAATGTGGACTGATAACGGTTTATGTTTTACTATTGATAAGACTATTTCATTTTATCAATGTAAGGGCTAGCTCACAAGATACTTTACTTTACAAAAAAAAGTTTTAGATGGGGAGTACTTGCATGTTATACTTGCAGGATGCCACAAATCATGGCTTGATTTCACCACCACTCTGAGATTTTTAGGGACCACATGTTTAAGATTGTGGCTGCTATCCCACGGCTGGAAAATGCAGATTCCCCCCCCCCCGGAACGGTCACGTGGTTGAAAATGGGTTGCTGTGTCTCCACGAGCACAGTTTAAAGAACAACATCTTTTGTGTCCCCATGAGTGGGAGCCGCAGCACAGTGGAACAAAAAGGTTTTGAAGCTGATTTTATGTTTTCCCATGGACCCATGTACTGGTTAAAAATCCACATCGGAACTGAGACAAACTTTGTACCACCTCGAGACGGGGTACTTGTAAAACTTGCTGGGTCACGCTTAAGTGGCCGTGGTCACATTTTTCCCCTTTAAAGTCTGCTGGCCATGGGGACACAATTTTATTAACCACATCTTGGAGAAGTTCGAAGCAGTTTTTAGTGGTCGTGGGATAGCAGCTAAGTTGTTAAAACATGAATGCTCGCACCACCATACTTTTACAGGGAGTTGATTTCCAGTGAGTTTTCTTAGGCTGTAGTCCTTTACACACTTACTCAGAAGCAGCTGCATTAATACAGCAGGATGTATTTCTGTTGGCGTTTATACATGACCCCTAAGCTCCGCCGCAAATGGCTGCAAGGTCCGGACCTTAAAAATGTTTACCCACCAGCTCCGGACTTTGCAGACAATTAAGTGCGACCCCGCCCACTTTAGCGCGTCCCAACAGCAGTTTTCTTGTACCTGCTTTTTGGATGTGACAAATATTTGATCCGGTGTAAGGATAGTGAGTGCGGGGCTCTCCTGGCTTCTGTTTGTTCTTTTTTTTGCGCCCCACCCCTTTAAGAGATCTGAATACTGCCGGGAACAAAACGGAGGTAAACCGGCAGTCTTTTCTTTCTTTTTTTCTCCCTCCCTCAGGCAGCCAGCAACCAGGAAGTGCGGAGGGGGGGTGGGGACAGAGGAAGACAGAGGAAGAGCGAGGAACCCCTAAGATCTCTGGTCCGAATTTAAATGGCCAGCGGATCTTAGGGGTCGTGTAAAAAGGCCCTTAGTAAACATGCATAGGATTGTGCTGCTTGTGGATTGCGAACCCTTCAAGAGGGAAAAACATTTCTCGGCCATATTCTGGTGATTTCCAAAATGATTGGTGGGCATGGCTTAGGAGGATAAATGTCAGACAGGAAATTGTTTATGACTTGTTTCTGAAGGTATAGTCTGTCTTTTAGGAGGAGAGCTAAATTCTTAACTCTTTGTTTGGTATGATCTAACCTAAGACCACTGAAAGGCAATCACTTGGAGGTGGGAGTCATTAAGCCATTAATTCCAGAAGAGGGCCATTTCACCTGGGAAAAATGAAGAAACTACAAGAGGGATCCATTCTGGATTTCTTAAATAAAATGGTGCTTAGTTTCATTTTCAAAATTATTATTTTTTACATTTTTGTGTTTATTTTATATCTGTAATTATGACTGGGTAGTTGGTTTCTTGATTTGTTTGTTTGCTTGCTTTTTTAAAAAGATGGGTAGGTGTTGGTAAAAGAGAAATTAATTAGACTTTCTCCAAAATGAAATGCAGGGCTAAAATGTTTGTGAGCCACTGCACTGTAGTCCTATTGAGGTACCTGAATCTGATTGTATGTGGGTCTCAGAGACTGGTGGAAGCAGGGGAGTACACTTAAACCCCACTGCCATATCTCCACATCATCCAGCCCTCATGCAGATTTTTCCATAGTCTCTTTAGCTGTAGCTTAATTCAGCTGAAAGCACTTAAGGCGTTTTGTGATTGGCAGTCCTTCCTTATCTTCTTTTGTTTGAGTCTTTCATTGCCATCCCTATTTCAAGCTTCACAACAAACTTGTGAAGGAGACCAGACTGAGATAGTGTTATTAAACCAATGTCATTGACTGAGTTCCATAGTAGAAGTTGCGACTTCAAGGTTCTCTCTCAAGGTTCACTGGTATTATTGTTATTGTCAATGACCTTTGTTATTAACTGTATCCAACCATTGCTTAGTTTAAAGAACCAAAGACCAGGCTCTCCCTGGTTTTCCTGTTCTTTTGTATCATGCCATCCTATTAGCTTATATCGCCAGGTTCAAAAGAAAATGAGATTCACTGGAGATTGGATCACATGGCACAAATGGTAAGTCTGTAGCTGTCATGATACATTTAGTTTCCCTACTCCAGTGTTTCATTTCTTTAGCCACTTCATTTAATGTTTCAAATGACAGTAGCTTTCTATGGTTCATATTTTATTTTACTGTACATTACTGTGAGAGACTTTTACATCTGAAAAGTAGGGTATGATATTTGAAGGAAATAAACAATATAGAGGTTATACTCACAAATTCATTATTATCTATTCTGTATATTTGCCTCAAATTACTGGTATTTTGTGAGTTCCACATTATTCTCAGTTATCAGTAGTTCCTCTCTGAATCCAGTCAAGCTCATCATTTATTATTCACATTCTTCTGTGCATCATCACTAAAAGTTTAATTCTTGAAATAGCTTCTGTGAAAATGTTCTTCCTGATAATTTATTTCTGACTATTTTGTTTATTAAAGCAGTTTTTCTAAAGCGGCCGAGTGTCACATCAAACGGCTGACCCCCATGTATCATTCCCTGTTGCACCCATAATGTGATGTAATGTTGTGGTTGTGAAAGCCATGTGCACGTCTTTCCATTCGGTTTGACTGGCAAGATGCTTGTTCAGAGTAGGCTAAAGTTCAGGTTAAAATTTAGAAAGTTATTCCAAGTACCTTATCTTTGTTTTAGATATTTTTTTTAAATGGCAGTTTTCCAAACATGAAACTCTTCCCTGCGCAGAGTGTATGGGACAACTGAATGGATCTTTCAAGGCTGTGACATTTTCTCTGTCCACTGTGTTTTGCCGTATTTGCAATATCTTTGATCTGAAACCTAAGGGGCATTTTATTTTCAGAATTCTTTATATATATTCTTTTTTCCAAAGTCAGAATAAAGATAGGGCAAGATAGAATTTCTGGGATGCAGGCCCACTTATTTGAAGGAATGTGTGGAAGGAACAGAAACCGAATGTGTTTCTTGAAGACTGCTAGGCCATGGATTCATAGGGGAGGTGAGGGGATGACTCTGGAAGTCTATGGTATTGAATTTTAAAACTATCCCCTATGGTAGTGGTATGTTTGCTTTGGAACCATTCCTCTAAATCGTCCTGCTCTTGAAATTTACCTAGCGTTCACATTGTCTAAATTTTCAGTACTCCTCATGAAAGCAGCCACAGTAATAGTCTCTGAAAAGCTTTTCCTTTTCCTCCAATGCATACATGGATGGCCCAGTGTTATTTGGGCACAGTTTCATTATACAGCAAGGGGGACAGGGATTAAGATGAGATGGGGAGCTGTGTTCCTTTTCTGTTTTCATGTTTCATAGGGTGGAGGAATCTATCTCATGGTCACCATTTTGCCAACAGCTCCTGTGCCTTAAATGATGATTTAGCTCCTGATCACCACCGTTTGCCATCTCAGACAACATCAGGAAACTATTGTTAATAGAAGACTTGGTGCTTTAACCACAATGGACTGAGAAGGAAGCAGGGACAAGGGTGTGTGAATGATGAAAAGTCTTGTGCATATCTCAACTTATGCCAAGACCGAGTTATGCCAGTGATACTGGCATCATTACTACCTTACTTTGGCCTTTCCTCCCCCTTTTCGCCAAGCTGTGCTCTGTACTTCATAAACCCAAACATGTTCTGGCCCTGTTGAAATCTATTAGAAAGGCAGACAAAACATTTAAGTGGACTCTGATTAAAAGGATGCAGTTTTTAAAGGCACATGCTTTAGAACACGGATCTGTACTAGGTACTGTACTTTCAGCATGCCCTGTAGTGGACCTGTAGGATCTCCTGAGCAAGTTCCCATTTTCCCCTCATCTCCCAGACTCTGTAAAGTATTAGGAGAGGTGTCTGCATTCCATTTTCTGAGTTTTGATTTTTTTAAAATTTTTGAAGAAAAGGTGGTGATTTTTCAAAATAGTAAATCACATCAAATCTAAAAATTTTGATGTGGTTTATTTGACCAGTTTATTTACATTATTTTTGTGAAGAAACAGTGCTCTTTCCCTGTGAGTTCATAGCAACTGTTTGAATGGCTAAAGGCACTTGCAATTTGCTTGCTCTATTGAAATACTACTAATTATTTCAAAGACAAAGCAAAGAGAGCTTTCTGATCCATTCTACATGATAATAGCCTATTTGACTGTACCAAATCATTGATTAGATATCAGATTCCCCAATGGAGGGACAAATAGGTAAATCAGAATTACAGAATATAACTGCAGGCAAAAATCAAATTAAAACAAAGCAAAACAAAAGACACAAAACATGTGGCACCTTAAAGACTAAGTTTCTTCTTGTAATGTAACGTTTCGTGGACACGTCCACTTCTTCAGACATACAGCAGCAGAATATAATTGTTAATAGACAATATATTCTGTCACACAACAGTCATTTAACTGATAATGTTTGCTTGTTAGGAAGGTTCAAAGTTATGAACCATCAAACTGGCTCTGACCTGTGGTAATCCTCTGAATGAGTAATATCCAAAATGTCCTGTCATCAACTGCCTGTTCAGCTCTTGTAAACCCAGGCCTGTGGCTTCCTTTAGGGAGTCAATCGACCTTACATTTGGTCTTTGTCCTTTTCTGCTTTTTCAGCTTTCCCAGACATTGTTGTCTTTTTCAGAACATCATCTCATTATGTGACAAACGTAGGACAGCCTGGATTTCAACATATTTGCCTCAAATGAGAGTTCAGGTTTGATTTCCTTTAAGACCCCCCTTGTTTTTTTTTTTTTTGGGGTATCTGCTCTCCTCCAGCACTATATTTGAAATGAATCAGTTTCCCCCCCTCCTGTCAGCTTAACGGTCCAGCTTTCATATCCACATATGACATAGACCTACACATAAGGGAGCACACCTCTTACTTTTATGAATGGGTTGAGGAAGGATAGAGATGGGTGGGATAAGAAATGAATTAGAACAGTGGTGGCAAACCTTTGGCACTCCAGATGTTTTGGACCACAACTCCCAGAATTCCAAGCCTGTATTGCCAATGACAAAGGACTGTGGGAGTTGTAGTCCAAAACATCTGGAGTGCTGAAGGTTTGCCGCCACTGAATTAGTACCACATCTTAAGCAGAGAAATACTTTTCAGAAAAACAGATGCATCTGAATAGATATCAAAATCCTTTTTTCTTCGAAAGCATTCCATTTAAATTATTATCACCTTTCTGACAGTCCAACTGCATTTTACCTTGTAGTTCCAACATAATACCCTTTTTAAAAAAATAAGTTGTTTTTAAACACATACACACACTGATTCTGATACAGATGGGGTGAAAGACAGGCTTGAACTTCTAAATCCATAACTTCACCCCTATAGAACTAATAGCAACTGCCAGGTGAAGAGCTATGCATTAGGGTTGCAGCACATGTGGAAAGGATTAGTTAGGTTCCACCCCAGACATCAGGCAGCCTTTTGTGCCATTATGGTGGCACTTCCACCCAGCGTGGGCCGCTCCTTCCCACGCTGTGGATGACAGTGGGGAAGGACAATCTACCGTAGATCCGCATCGGGACTGTCTGAATTTCAGGAATGACTACAAATGTAGAAACTTGGGGTTTATCCTGGGTGGCTATGCTTTGAAAGCCACATAAATGAATGGGAATTTGGGTCTGAGGAAATTGCATTAATCACATTGAAGCTTGGGACACAACATAATTTACTTTCAGAAATCACTGGATTAATTAAAGCAATTGAGTGACACCTCGAAATGCATATGGTTTTTTGGGGTCTTTTATGTGGGGTTTTGACAACAGACATTGTAGTATCCAACCTGTGGGAGTGTCGGTTTCAGAGTTAATTTATAACTAAAACAAATGAATCTATAAAAAGAAGAACAGTTATATAAGAACTGAGTCAAGAAAGGGAGGCCCAGATAAGGGCTTTCTGAACCTGTTTGATCCTGATGATTTTATGATGATGGAATTCTATTATAGGTGTGTTGGGAGTAGGAAATCACAATTCTGTAAATTAATGGGATACAAATGTCTTTATCAAATTCTGTATGGGTTCACATGTGGCAAAGTTCAATCTTGCCTTCCATAAATAAACTCTTTGTGGTTATGCTCTTCCATAAGTAAATGCTGCAACAATACAAATGCAGAAGCAGTACTGGCTGAATCATTTTTCAAACATACATGCTGCTGATATGGAGCTCTGCTTTGAGTAAGATTAATGGATTGGTATTTCCTTTAGAAGAACACTTTATTTTGCATCCACAGTATGTTTCTTCTGCCTATTTTAAAATCCTTGGTGTTATGGCAGAAGATACAAAAGACATTGGACACTAGCACTGCTTTGAGATAAATTGGATCTGCTTATATGTATGTGGTGCCCTTGGTTCTGTGCTCTGGACAGATTATGTTATCTCAGGTGGATAATGCCTCATTCTTTACTTAATGCAAACACATTAGATTCATATTAATTGCAAATTGACATCTGTGACCTAGTCTATATAGATTTTTTTAAAAAAATGCTTATTTCTGTCTTCTTAAAGAGTAAAACAGCAGCGCTTTCCTGTCATTTATAGTATAGTACCGTCTATGCTTACTAAGAAGTAAATACTCCTGGGCTTACAACCAGATGCATATGAGATGGCAACCTTAATAAGGAATGACTTTTTATTGAAGTCCAGTGAGGCAGACGTGTATTAATGAGATGCCGGTGCTATGCTTGCTCTGAATTATTCTATCTAGAATGTGTATTCAGCTTACATTTATGCAGTTTATTTATTGCATAAACACCATGGATTCGATCTGGTAAGCAACAGTGATGAATGAAATACTGTACTTGTTTATTCTGGATTGTCTAGCATAGGGAAAACTCATCAATCATACATTTGAATAACTGTATCCACCAACCACACCTATGCAAAACAGAGAATGGCTGTTTGATTATGCTGCATCTTTATAACTGTTGTCCACTGAATATCTGCCAAAGAGCAAACAGCAATGTCTCTTTCCATCTAGTTGGGAAAGCATGGTGTCCATCTTGGAAACCCGTCTCATCTAACCTTGCTAGCATATTTGGAGAGTGTCATGATTGGAGATCATTTTAATCAGGGAATAGCCTATGTGTACTAGTGTATTTAAAATTATGTGGCAGAGGAGATACCATGATCACAAAAGTGTTGGTTACTTGAATCTTTTGCTTTCATTTGTGGTTAAGGTTAGATTGTTTGGGAAACATTTGGGAATCTTACGAGGATCATCTGCTTGTTAGAAAAATGCATCATAAAATGATTTTGTTCATCAGTGACTGTAGTTCTGTTATCACAGCAGAAGTATTTCTCTTTAATAGGAGCCCAGACATAATCTCCCCCCCCTATTCAAAGAAAGACATGCTTGCCATCTTTTGAAATCAATGGGTTTAGGATGCTTGCCAAGCAAAGACTGTACAGAGCAATTGTTCTGCCTCATTGGATAAGGCACCAGGACATTTAGATCTGTATAAAACATCAAGGGCTTCATTTTCCATTTGCAAGGCTCCTGTGAAAATTCCCCTCTTCTGGGTTTTTTCCCTCTTACCACAATAAAACCATTAGGTGAGGAAAGACAGAATGGCTGCATGATATCAATTGATTAGTAGTGTTAGAAGCCATCTGTCTGGAAGAGCCCTTCATCGTAACTAGCGGTATCCCATCACTTTTAGTGGAATGTAAACACAACTAGTGATCCCCTTCCCAGGGCATTGTCTTTACACCAAACACAAAGGGGGAACCCTCTCACAGTGCCCCTTCTGTCCCGTGTTTTGTCAACCTCTTACATGTGGAGGGCCATTGTATACCTCCACTGTTTAGCAGTGCCTTACCACTTTAGTCACAACCCTGATTTTCCAGGGTCCTGACTATATGAAAAGTAGGGTTGTTTTTATGAGAGTGACACAATTGGTGGTGGAGGTGGTTGCTGTGTACTCATCACACATAGACAATGGTTCCCAACCTTGGGGCCCTAGATATTCTTGGACTAAAACTCCCAGAAACTTTCACCACTAGCTGTGCTAGCCAGGATTTCTGGGAGTTGCAATCCAATGAAATCTGAGGATCCAAGATTGGGAACCACTATCTGTGATGAGTATGCAGAAAGCAAAATCCTGGCATAATGCTAACTGCATACATTTGAGGCATAGAATCATAGAATTATAGAGTTGGAAGAGACCTCAAGGAACATCTTGTCCAACCTCCTGCCATGCAGGAACCCCCATCACAATATTTCCGACAGATGGCCATCCAGCCTCTGCTTAAAAACCTCCACAGAAGGAGGCTCCACCACCCTTTGTGGCAGCATATTCCACTGCCGAACAGCTCTAACTGATTCCAAATTGATTCAGGACATGGCTATTGACTTAACCTGTTTCAAATTTCGTTGGGTGGTTTAGCATGCAGCTGGTAATGTCTGCAGTTATGTCTTAACCTGAGGCAATGTGTATCCAAAATTTAGTGCCATCTGTACAGCAAAATAGGAAGATATTAACTAGAAATAGGTGATACTGAAATAGAACTTGATTCATTTTGTCTTGGGGCTCTTGAATTAAACAACAAAAATACTGTCCCACAGAAAATAAAACAAAAGCTTGAGGTTACTTATGTAAGCTTTTGACTGCTAAAAGAGAGCTGGGGAAATACATTTGCTACGATTATGTTTGCTTTATTTAAGGCTCATGACTCTGCACTTAATCCCTCAAGATTTTAGACATTTGTCAAAACCCCACTGCTGTAGAAATAGATGGAATTTTCTCCAGATTTTTTTGTCACTGCTCTTTTCCTTATCTGTGAAGGAAGCACAATTACTCCCAATGGAGAAATTTCATGCTGCCTTAGTCTTAAAATAAAGTCTGTTGGAGAGAAAAAAATTAAGGGAAAGGTCACATGCTAGTAACTGTGACAATCTAAATTCCCAGGGAGTTTTAAGTGATGCTGCATGACTACTTCACTGATGACTTTCCAGTTATATGTTACTGAAACACAGCCAGGGAAATTTCTCTGTGTCCAAGAAGAAGGAGTGAGACAGACATCCATGTGGCAGTCCACCAGGGTCTAAGTCAGTGTTGACGAACCTATGGCACGGGTGCCAAAGGTGGCACTTGGAGCCCTTTCTGTGGGCACCCGACATTGCCCCTTCACAGCCACCTGTATTCAGGTTAAGTTGCTGTATTGGCACTTTACGAAAAATTAGTGGGTTTTGAATCGTAGTTTGGGCACACGGTCTCTAAAAGGTTCGCCATCACTGGTCTAAGTGCCTCCTTTTTATTTCCTGGGGACCTTTGTCCTTGCAGCAGTGATACCTGCCATAGGGCCTGGTGATTTGCATTAGGTCTGGATGCCAGAATCAATCCACCAGGAGCACTCTAGCATCACAGCTGGGGTGAGCTGGATGTTTTATCTCCCACCTAACCCACTGTGTGGGAAATAAACTCTTCCTGAGAAACTGATTCCTTCCTTGGAAATGGGGATACCTGGTGTGGGTAAAGTCTTTTCTGCTTCGAATCGTCTGACACCCCAGAGACAGTCAGAAGAGGAGTTGCTCTGTGAAGGAGACCACTCTTGCTTTATGCTCATATGTAAATCTTTGGTTTGTTTGGGAAGGGGGGGAATTGGTGCCTAGTGTTATGTCATGAACAGAGTGATCGACTAGGACTCAGGAGACCTGGGTCCAAATTCCCGTCAGCCATGGAAACTCACTGGGGAAGTGGAGGTGATGAAACCCCTCCTTAAATAGCCCACTTACCTTGAGAATCTATTAGGGTCTCAACAAGTCAGTTCTGGCTTGATAACACATAGCACATCTTAATCTGAAATTGTCATTATGGTTGCCCATTCAAACACTCCATAAATGTAGTAAAACTCTCTATATAATGTTTGACATTAGTTGGAAATAATCTCTTTTCTGTATGGAGAGTAATTCAAGCTCAAATCACTCTAGTACAGTATTTTTATTTATCTATTTATTTATTAGGCTTGTATACTGCCCGTTTTCCCCAAGGAACTCCGGGCGGTTCACAACAAAGAAATACAAACAAACCAAACAATAAGTATATCAGTGTAAAAACAATTAAACAACAATAAAAGCAAACAAGCGGCAGATAGCAGATGGCGGGGGGGGGGAATTAGTCACCGAACACCTCTTGGAACAGCAAGATTTTTAATGCTTTCCTAAAAGCTAACAGAGACTGTGCAAGGTGCACTTTGCTGGGGAGATGGTTCCACAGGACAGGGCCAGCCACAGAGAAGGCCCGGGATCGGGTAGATGTTTTCCGAGCCTTCCTGGGCGTGGCCACCCGCAGCGTATGTGCCCGCGACAACCTAGTCGGTCGCGCCAATGTTGACCGCTGGGCGATTTGCTCTGCCAGGTAGTAATTGCATAGGACTGTTAAGAGCTATGCTCTATCAGGCTAAAGACTGTCCTGCCTTCTCTTCATATAGTGCCCATGAGCATGGCTCGTTTTCTGCAGATAGTGCTGTTATTAAGTCAGTTTTGTTGGAGTCTTTTTTTTAAAGTAGAATATCAAATATCCTACACTGCCCTGTATAAAACCTGCCCATCCTAAGTACTGTATCAATGTAGATTTTTGAGCCATCCAGAAGCCCAGGTACCTACAGCTCCAACCCTGTTCATGACTTGAAGCCCATTGCCTGTGACATCTGTTGGGAGCAGTTGGATTGCAGCCTTCAATATCCAATCCATATTCTATTCAATTGGGGACAAATCAAATTTTACTTCAGTAAATCATGTCTGGGTTATATGAAATAAATCACCTGTCCCCCTTTTCATCTTACTGTAGTGCATAAGAATGGAGGCTTGACCGTTCTTCTCTGCTGCTATCCAATGAATCTTTCTCAAACTAACACACACACACACACACACACACACACACACACACACACACACACACACACACACACACACAAGCATCATGTTGCTATGTGGGCTTAGGAGAAAATTCCGTATAGGTACCAGTTTCTCACCATGGGGATAGAGAGAAGGCTTTCATTTAACTGTGGCCAGGGAGGTAGATTTTGATTCAGTTATTCTAATGATTCTCATACCCCTTTAGTACTTAATTTAAAAATGAAACAGATGTGGTTGTTAAACATGCTGTTAAGGCTTAATTGGCTGCTAGTTCTGAAGATCCTGGGTGGTCTTTGGAGAAGAATATTAATTCAGCTTACCTTACACAAACCATTGCTTGGAGAAGCAATGGAGTATTGACAATGTTTACATTCCGACTGATGGCTGACCAGTTTTAATTTTTAGTTGCTGTATGATCATGTGCTAGATTGAGATGAACTTCGATAACTTTTGTCTGATGATATATAATGTATATTCTTATGAAGACTAGAAACAGCAAGTGCAATAATTCTAAGCATGTATGGAATCCAGAAATATTCAGATAATTTAGTAAGCAGACTATTATCTTAGGGTGCAATTAAATGGGGAAACAGTTTGCATTTTGGACCACTTGTCGCATGGCCTGATGTGAGCAATTCGCTGGCCTTCACACAATGTACATGAGATTGTGAAAGAGTCCAGCCCTGATATTTGCCCAAGATGGAACCTTGTGGTCCAGCAACGGGACTATTCATTTGGGGATGGGGTTGGGTGGAGGGCAAAGCTCCCCAGACGGAAGGGTCACTTAGAGGGTGGTTGCTCCCAGCAAAGCAACTGCGTTTCTACAGCAACCTGAAACCACCCTGTCTCGTTATCTGATTGCACCCTCAGTAATAATTTCAAAACCCTCTTAAGCTAGCTCAGTGTCATCCCGTATTTTAGGCAGCTGGGGAAACATGGGCTCCCAATATCTTCTGTTGAACGTTCATGGCTTAGTCTCTTAGCCACCGTATCAAACTAGTTTCTGAGCTACTCATTAAGCCATAGTCACTGATGCTTGAAGGTACTTGTTAAACCATAAGCTCAAGTCTGTTCAAGTCTGTCATAGTGGACTCATTGTCCATGTCTCCGTTCATGCCTTGGAGTGTCTTTCTACACCCACCACAGACAATTTTGCAATGTCTTTCCAGCATGTATCATGCTGTTTTCATGTGCTGATGATATAAGAAACTAGTCGTTTGCCCACCCCCACACAATGCTTTTTTCCTTTTTGATGTGGCAATCTAATGCTTGTCTTTTTCCACTTGAACGCCTACATAATTTGCCTGAGCATGGGCCAAAGGAATGTCTATATCTAGTAAGTTGTATATTTCCTATGTACCATGGCTGAAAAGTTAATTTTAACGCAGCTCTGTTCTTTCATGGACTTTCAGTGACAGAATGATTCATGTGTCAATTGGATTTTATGCAAGTTCCCCCCCCCCTTGGTATATCACTTCAATATTATTAGACAACACAATCAGCTAAATATCTCTTTGATTTTTGGCAGTTAGTATTCTAAAGCCTGTGTTTTCTTTCAGGTTTGACTTACCAGTAATTTATTTGTATACAATGAGATGGTTCCTCCCTTACTCAGGTTAGATAAGCAAATTAAATTTAGGATTCACCATGGATAAATGATTTATCCTTTGAACTCATTTACTTAAGATATTTGAAGAGAGTGACTGGAACAGATGTAGAATTGCTTGTGAGATGCCTAATCTGTGTTTTGTCTGGCACCATAAATCATGCCATTGGATTTTATTTTTATAATGCTTCATAGCTTGTTTCAACAGTCTACAGTGGGACACATTTTTACAATACAAGTTATCGCTTGTTAAATTACTATTATAATGGATTATTGTAATTTACAGGCTATTTGTTGTTCTATAAATTGATATTAATGGCTTTCTTTCTGACCTAATTCTTAATATACAAATTTGAAAGCACGGTACAGTATCTTGAGCACTTTGGAACAATAAGTTATACAATATCCAATTTTGAATTACTTGTACTTCTTCACTCCAAAGCATAAAACTGTGTATTAGTCCTTAGGGTTTTCAGAAAATCATGGTAAATTTCCAGTAGCTAGGTTTTAGTATTATATGTGCTAGTTTTATATTGCTTTCTCTCTCTCTCTCTCTCTCTCTCTCTCTCTCTCTCTCTCTCTCCGCCCCCTTACGTTGTTACTCCCATGTCATCACATCTGGCTCTCATCTCTCCTGCATTCTGATTCTCCAGTATAATTCAAATAAATTGTGTTCAATAATTATATAATGCAATATATGTTATTTAGTGTTGAGATTTCTGTCTTGAGAGCTTATGCTCAGACCTCTCTAAAAATGTAAAGTTGGGAGTAAACTATTTGGGACACATTACAAACTCCAAGAGACACCTAAACATAAAGAAATTCTTGGCATCGGTGGTAGAAAGGTGCTGTTTAAATTTCTTGTATCTAGCCCAAAAAGGATAGTTCTTGTCTAAAACTCAATGCTGTTTGGAAATAACGTGAGAACGTTTGAATTTGCCTTCTTTCACAAAGAACAGGAAGGGCCGGATGTGGGATGATGCTGCCTCTAAGGACCCATCTTGAATATTAAATGGTTCCAGTTGGAAATCTGTATATGGAAGGAATGCAGGATGTGTACTATGGCCTATCTGCTGTTACTTTACAGCTTCATTTGGAACCATCCATGCCTCCATTCCGGGTTTATTTTAGGTCATCCTTTCAAGGGACAGGGGTACATTCTACATGATTTTATAGCAAACTAGTCCCACCCACCCCCCAATAGCATATTCAGTGAATGTATAAGATTCATCCGATGAGGCTTGTCCTTTAAGATGTCAAATGCTGATTACTGTATTTTTATTTTTTAGCCTGACTTCACCAGAGAGTAAAATGCCACACTCACTCACATTATGTAATTCACATACACCCAAGCCGTATGACTTGAGCAGCAGTGTGGGAGAAGGAGGCTGAGGAAGAGGAGACTTCCATTAGGGGTAACAAAAAGTCAAATTGAGAGTGTCATAGTTCCTCATACTGTTCTTCCTTAAAAAGGAAATAACCTCCAGTTTAGAATATTCTACTAGTCCATGGATTAAAAAGAATCTGTCTCAAAATATCTCACAAATGTGTATGTAAACTGAGAAGAGATAATTAAAGTGATTTTCTTTGCAACTAACATTTTGAAAAATCCCTCTGGGTTTATAATATAATTAAAAGCCCACAATACAATATATCCAACTAAAGCAGCTGCCTTAAAGAATAGTTTTAAAGATGTTTGGAATAATTGAATTGGAAGGGGCC
Organism: Phrynocephalus guinanensis; assembly: GCA_037367245.1. Lineage (NCBI taxonomy): Eukaryota > Metazoa > Chordata > Lepidosauria > Squamata > Agamidae > Phrynocephalus > Phrynocephalus guinanensis. The sequence continues at coordinate 39,624,140 of CM074734.1, read as the reverse complement.
TATAAGGATATCGAGTCAAACCTCGTGCTCAGTATAGGAATCCAAATCAAGGCAGATCTGACAGATCCAATATTCTCTTGAATGCCTTGACGCTCAGAGCACTCATTCCCTCCCAAGATAAGTGGTTCTATTGTCATACTGCTCTAACAGTTAAGAAGTTTCCTTGATGGTTCCAACAAAGTTTAGAACACTAGTAATAATAAGTTTGAAAATATGTAAGTGCCTGGAGTAGGAACTGGCAAGCCACTCCAGTTTTCCAGGCTGCTTGGCCATGTTCTGGAAGTTTTTCTTCCAGATTTTTCACCAGTCTCTGTGGTCGGCATCTTCAGAGGGCAAGGGGCTCAGAGGACTAGGAGCTCTTTCTGTACTCTGGGGTATCCTCATTCTATACCCCAGAGCATAGAGAGAACTCCTAGGTCTCCTGAGCTCCTTGCCCTCTGAAGATGCTGACCACAGAGACTGGTAAAACATCAGGAAGCAAAACTTTCCAGAACATGGCCAAACAGCCTGGAAAACCCACAACAGCTATCAGATCCTGGCCGTGAAAGCCTTCAAGAATACAGTACATTGAAAACTTAGAATGTTTGCACAAGGAAACGAGTTGCTCAGCAGGTGAGAAATGAAAAGCTTTTAAATACCTCATACCTTTTGCTAGGATGTGTATTCTTGTCAGTTGTTCATGTGCCTTAAGGACTAGTGGTGCAGAGCTAACAGGTATTGGAAAATGACTGCCTCAATATAACACACCCTGTAGGGTTGATGGCCTCAATTTTTCCCATTCTCTGAATAACAGAATTGGGCATACAGAAATTAATAGTCAATAATATTTAAGTGACATAGGAAACACACACACACAAATACATTTAATAGATACAGATATTTATATGGAGGGAAGAGCCTCTGACTTGTCTCCAGGGAGTGGTTGTTAACCACCTACCTTGCCACCCCTTAGCAGTTAACACCAGAAGCAACCCTGAGGTGTCCTTCTGGCCTTCTAAAGGAAGCACCATTAAGTTCATTCTAACAGTTTTAGGATTATACTTTTGCACGGTACCCACTAATGGGGAGGGTGAAAGAGAATCTGCCTTGGGTTAGGAAGTCTCTGTCTTGAGTTTCCTGCCGCCCCTGAGGAAATTAGAAATGGAGTTGCCATAAAAAGGTTACAGTTATTTTATGCTCATATAAACTCTTGATTCGTTTTAAATGACTTGCAACGGTTGAACTGCTAACAAACACTGGAAAGCCAATGCTATCCTGCAGCAGGTGATAGCTATTGCACTGATGTTGTTTCATGATACCTTGAATTTAATGCATTGGTGGAAAAAATAGTTTATGAATTGATTGCTATAATGAAAATGCAATAGTCAAAATATCTACAGTATTTTGAAAAGAATGCTTCGAGACATTGGGCATATTAGATTTCCAGTTCTTCATTGAATATCATGATATACAACATAGATGTACAGTAGTTACTCATTAGTACACCTTGCTCATTTCAGTGATACTTTTTTTACAAAAACGGGGGGGGGATTCCCCTTTAGGTGTGTCTTTTTGCCTCTTCCCAGTTTGTGATAATCTAAGATCTGCCTTGTAGAGATGCCAAACAGCTGTTCACACATTTAGTTTTAAATTAATCCCCTAAATAAATTGTCTCAAATATTCTAAAACAGTATGTTTCTCTGCTTTATTAATATGTTCCTACTTGCACAGTTGTGATTTCTGTTGTATGCATTTTTAAAAATATATATTCCTGTAAAGTAAAAACTTATGGTGTTTTTTAAAAGGTAAATTGAGCTTTAGAGGAAATCACATTACTATATTTTTAACATAAATGATGGTAGATAATCAATTTTTGAGAAGTGAAGTTGGTTGACTTTATCATTATTATCATAGATTCTTTAGCTTCGAGCTTAAGTAAAGATATCGTAGAGAAAAATTCTATTCAAAACAAAAGGATTTCTGTTTAAACACGTACAGTATATGTTGCACTGCAATACTGTAATTTTGTTTTGCATTTTGTTGAAGGAAAAAACACATACATTACCCATATTTCTTTCACGTTGCATCATAGAAGATTGGTATCGTGAGAAAGGAATGCATCTAAGGATGAAATGTGTAGGTGCTGCTCTCTATGAATTGCTCTGTAAAGAATTAGTAGGTGGCTTATGTATCACTATCAGTTTAATAATCAGAAGTCCTGGCCTGTTTACTCAAGATCTTTCCTCCTAAGGTCAGAAACAAAGTGTGCCAAGTTAATAAGCGTCAATCTTGGTTTCATCCTGTTATGTTACTGGTTCCCGTAGAAGGGTGCTGAGGTACCCATCATGAAGGATATAAGCAAGAAAGGAAGCCACAGGCTTGAGCTTGTAGGACCTGACAGGGCTCATTCACAGGGTTGCCAGAAGTCCAGGGCAACTTGACAGCACATAAACAACACTGTGCCTAATGATTTCCCAAACAATTTTGCATCATGTTTGCACTACCATCACCACAGTGGCTGGTTGCCAACATTTGCAGAGAGGGGAAATCTGATGTAGTCTGTTGCCTCATCTCGTTTTGGCCCGAACAGTCCGTAATAAGTGTCGTACAATCCATTAGGCTACCTACAACCCAAATACTACATGAAGTCAAAGCCTGTCTTGGTAAATAAATAAAATATTTCTGTCTCACAAGCCTCTTAATTTTCAGATTAACTTTTACCATTACTATACCAGTTCTGAGTTACTCATCCGGAAGTCAGTTCTATAAAACCTGAATGGGCCAGGCTTACAAATAAAGATCAGGACAATAATTTGAAGTGCAATGCTAAGTGTGGTTAGTCACAAGTAGACAACTAGGAATTCAGTAGTGTTTTCTGAGTAACGAGAAGGTAACTAACAATGATTCTTCAGAATAATGTTTTCTCCTCCCTTGTGAATTAAGTACATCATAAAAAATAAACTGTATGATGTGATATAGTATCTGTGCTGTTCCCATTACACTTGGGTGGACAGTTTTTGTGCTTCTGGTGTTCTTGGACTACTGACTAGGAGTTACAGCCCAGCAACATATGGTAGGTCACAAGTTAATCATCCCTGCATTAATTAAAAACACCTACACACCACAACAGTTTCTATGGCCGCTTATTTCACTAAATTCTAAAAGGGTGGCGCCGTGTCATTTTAAAAAAATAGTGGAGCCTTATTCTCCACATATCCAGGTTGGACCTCAGTGACACGTAATTAATCTGAAAGGCACCAGAAAAAATACTCATCTCTTTCAGTTTAGGAGATTTCCTCATGGTGTTTTTGCCCCAAGGTAGTACTTGCTGGTCACAGGCAACTGAGGCATTAAAAGTGATTTATATTTGAATAGCTATCCACAGGGTATCACTGAAAGTGGTAGGTTTAATATTTGTTTTGTATTGCCTGACATGCCAGCGCAGAAGACCTCTTCTAAAACAGCAATTTTAAGAGATGTCAGAGGGAAAACATAGTGAAATATTGGGAGTGAAATCTTGTTTGTCCCAGCTGCATTGCTGGAGAGGCCAGATGGAAAGACAGACTAGTTCTTATGTACCTTTGATCGTTGTTAAGAAGAGGGAATTCAGCAGGTGCGGCATTTAATGCATACCCGACCTGCTGAATGTTTCCCTTCCACACAGCTTTTAAAGATACTGTACAGGAAAATTGCCCCCCCCCAATCCTGATTGTGTCCTCTTTTGAATTCCATTTGCAAAAAAAAAGATAGACGTTGAACCATTGTGGATTAGTTGGAATTTTCTATACACCCGTGAAGCTGCAAACAGGAGGATTACTGTGAAATCGAAGCATTCTCCCATCACAGGCAAAATACCAAATGATTCTAAAATGTATGGCCACAGCAGAATCCTGGGAGCAAATCCCATTAAATTTACCCCAATTCATGTGACATTTGTATCAGGGAAGCCCCATTCAGTAGACTACTTCAAATCAAAATTGTGTGTGTGGATAAAATGACAGAGTTACCCTGTGGATGCTGTATTGAGCTCCCTGGAAGAAAGGGAAGGTACAAGTAAAGATATCTGGATATATATGTGGAGTTTATTAAAAGAACTGACATTTTTCTGGCATGCAAACTGTGGAGTTAATGGCAATGTGCATTGCAACATCATGAAGCTAATTTATCACTTATTCTTCTACCAAAGGTTGGGATGGGAGCGTGTCTTTGTTTTGTTTTGTTATTTCATCTCTTTACTTCCAGCTTGCATTTGATTAATTTCTGCAGATTGCTGTGAATTCAGAAGATTATAATCAACATGCTAATTTGGCTACAAGGACCCAAGTGTACTATTTCTCTTGCAACGGCTTCCTCTTTAAAACATTTGCATATGCAACACACCTTGGCTGGGAGCAGATTTCTATGTTGACTGTAAATAATGGAAAGAACTTGATAGATTTCAAAACTGCTGGTGGGGGAGGAGTGCCAGTTAGAACTTGAATGACCTGAGTGTCAGATTTTGCTCTTTTCATTGTTGTATGTACATTTCTGGCCAACTTTTCCACCTTCTTAAAGTGACTCTGAGAACACTGAAGAAAAAAAAACACAGGCTGTTCTCATCTCAATGGTATGTAGTTTGCGTGAGGGTAGTTTGTTGCCATTTCCCTGTTGTTGCTGTTGATCTCCTAAGAAGAGAGTTCTGATATGCAGCTCAGCAATGAAAATGTTTTTTTTTTTTGAGATCTCATCTAGTGTTGGTTGTGGGTCGATATGACCGCATCACCCCAGCTCTGGCTCGCTTGCATTGGCTACCCGTTGCGCCCGAATACGATTCAAGGTCTTGGTTTTGATTTACAAAAGCCTCCACGGCTTGGGATCTGAGTACCTGGCAGAGCAGATCTTCCAGAGATCAACTGAGGCCCGGCCTACCAGAATGTCGCAGGCGCTCTCACTTCGGGTAGCCACGCCCAGGGAGGCTAGGAAAGCGGTAACACGCAACCGAGCCTTCTCTGTGGCTGGCCCTTTTCTTTGGAACCATCTCCCGAGTGAGTTGCGCCTGGCAGAGTCCCTGCCAGCCTTTAAAAAAGCCTTGAAGACCTGGCTTCTTCATGAGGCATTTGGCGACCTTGAATAGCGTTTTGTTTTTGTTTTTGTTTTTTGCCTTTCCTGCCATCTTGCCAGATATCTCTTCTATTTTGCTTTGCCTTTGTATTACTATAGCTATTTAATTTCATATATTTTACCTTTTGTTTTTGTATTATCATTATTATTTTTGTCACATTGTTGTTATTTATTGTTTGCTTTTTAATGTTGTAAACCGCCCGGAGGAGGGGGATGAAGAAAGCACTCATTTTAGAAGCAAAGTCTGAGAGGCCTGTTATACAAAGCACTACAATCAATCAATCAATCAATCAATCAATCAACTTTTTATATTTGCCAGGCCACTACAAATGGTTCTTCGGTTTTCATGACCAAAGTAACCAAACTAGAGATATCATTTGTGGAGAGAACTGATTTTCTAGATCCCCGCCTTCCCTCCCCCCTTTAAAAAAAATTGACTGGTTCAAAATGATTTTGGGTGCTGTGATAAATGATCTGCAGGAGGAACTGGGCGGAGAAAATGAAATCCTTGTGTATCTTCTGGCCTCCTAGACTAAAGGCTTTTGTTAACACCATTCATGGTATCCCTCTGCTTTTCAGTTGTTCTCTCTTGTGTTTGGCAGCGAGATTCTAGAAAATAGCTCTGGGACAATAGTAGATTGTTGCAGTGATCCTTGCCTTGTCGCTTCCCCCCACCCTTCCTCAGTCATGGTATTCAACAACCGCCACAAAATGCTCTGAGGTGTTAACCACAATTTGGGCTTTTGCAGCGTTCAACACCTTCAGCTGGTATCCTAATTATTTCTCCCGTCCAGTAATGTCTAAACTTTGTTAGGCATAGGACTGTGTTGGAGCAGCCTTTGGCAACTATGGGCGTTTATACACGACCCCTAAGCTCCGCCGCAAATGGCTGCAAGGTCTGGACCTTAAAAATGTTTACCCACCAGCTCCGGACTTTGCAGACAATTAAGTGCGACCCCGCCCACTTTAGCAAGACCAAACAGCAGTTTTCTTGTACCTGCTTTTTGGAGGTGACAAATATTTGATCCAGTGTAAGGATAGTGAGTGCGGGGCTCTCCTGGCTTCCGTTTGTTCTTTTTTTGCGCCCCGCCCCTTTAAGAAATCTGAATGCTGCCCGGAACAAAACGGAGGTAAGAAGGCATTCTTTTCTTTCTTTTTTCTCCGTCCCTCAGGCAGCCAGCAACCAGGAAGTGCCGAGGGGGGTGGGGACAGAGGAAGAGCGAGGAACCCCTAAGATCTCTGGTCCGAATTTAAGTGGCCAGCGGATCTTAGGGGTCGTGTAAAAAGGCCCTAAGTCTAGCATTTTAAAAAGTAAATATTTAGCCGTTGTATAACTGGATATGTCAGGCAAAAGGTGCAGCCAGTGTTTTGATCTTACATTTTTAGTGTAAAACATTGCACTGAAGTAGGCCTATTGAACAAGTGGAGTTTAGTGGTTCATTTTCTCCATAAGTTGCTTTTAAATCTATTTTTTGTGTTTATTTTGTTTTCGAGTTTTAGTATGGTATTTGTTTGATTCTTTTAAATATTTGTGTACACACTATTTTTAGCTTTCAAATATTGTCATATATTATATATGATATAAGCTGCCTTGGGTCCTTTTTAAGGAGAAAGGTGGTGTAAAAATATGTTAAGTGAGTTGCATTTATTCAACTAGGCCTGATCTAGATGCAGCTTACTATAGGATTTCAACCTGTGTCAATCACCTTCCAGAAACACAAGTTCAAGTTTATTTTCTGGAAGCTTAGCTGGATGTTATCCAGAACAAAGATATACTTGGCCAAACAAATAAGGGGAGGAGTATAGATGTTATAAGATTCTGTTTGTTGTTGTTGTCGTTCAGCTAATGGTTTGAATCCTAAGTCAATGAAAAGGAAGTAATTCTACATGTATTTGTATTAGGTTGGCTTTTGGAATAGCATGCTCAGATATCTGCCCTAGTAAATTACCATGAATGAATATTACACCTCAGAAGATCTGCTGAGGACAGGCATGTCCAAACTTCGGCCCTCCTGATGTTTTGGACCACAACTCCCAGAATTCCAAGCCTGTATTGCCAGTGACAAAGGACTGTGGGAGTTGTGGTCCAAAACATCAGGAGGGCCAAAGTTTGGACCTGCCTGGCTTAGGAAGTTGGTGTCTCTGTACTCGTTGTGCAGCAGAGATTGGCAGTTACTTTTTTGGCTGTGGCACCCAATGTAATCAGTGACTTTTATGAATCTTTTCCCTAATATTGCATAGCAGTGAAACAAAAGTACTGTACATGTAACAGGGACGGAGATTTAGAGGCAGATAGCACACTGGATTGGCACTTACTTTTGTTTGTGTAGAAGTCAAGCTAGTATATTTCCTAACAGTAATAAAGTATTCAGCCTTTGTCGGTGAAGAAAAGAAATTAGAACTTGGCTTTTCCTCACAATTTTGGCAACTTGGCCTAATTTTCTCCTATAGTTTTTTTTTTTAATCTGATGATAATACATAATTCAGGGGGAATTTCTAAGTTTTCTTGTGGATCTGCAGGGACCTTTTGCCATCAGTTAAAATGGCTATCAGACAACACACCCATAATATAATGGGAACATCAGTAGAAGCTCAGTGGAGCAAAATGCCATTACTGTACAGTGGTACCTTGTACAAAGGAATTAATTCATTCCAAATGAAATTATGTTAGGCAAATTTTCCTTTATACAAATTTCCCATAGGAATGCATTGAAAACAGAGTAATCCCTAATCGCGACCATTTTATGTTGTACGGATTCGCCCCATAAGCGATTCTGTTAAGCAAATTTCCCCTATCTCCGGAATTTTTTATGTTGTACAGATTTTGTTATACAAACCGTATGTTATATGAGGGTCCACTTTATTTATTTAAATACATCCCCAATGTATATGGCAGTTTTACGTGGTTCATCTCCCTGTTTTATTCTGAAAATGACCCTTTAAGGAGGGTTTGGCTAAAGAATACTGACTGATCCAAGGATACCAAATCAAGCCTTGTAACATCAAGGCTCCTTATATCTGTGTTTAAAGTCAATCCCAGAGTCCATCCTTCAGTGTTTAACTAAAGATCACTGTCTTTTTAATCTGATTGTACTTTTTATGTTCAGTGTCCCATTGCTTATGCTGAGTGTAAGCATAAAGTAAAATACAGTAGTTGCAAGTCAAGTAGCACACATAAGCATTTTCTCTTGTGCACAGAGTCAGCTCCTTGTGACAATTTACTGCTGAGATGTATGCTGGTAGATAGGCCTAAATGATAAATGACAGGGGTCTGGGTTGTGAAATATTAGTAGGCTAAGATATGTATATCTTATTGTTTTTGTGGGGCTATTGTACAGTATTTGGAATTAGGATACTGTATCTGCTGGATAGCTCAGTGGCTTAGGTATCTGTGTACTGAGCCAGAGTTTGGGAGTTTGATTCCCTGCTGTGGCTCCTTGACAGGCTGGGTTCACTGATCCATTGGGTCCCTTCCAGCTCTGTAGTTTTAAGATGATGATGATGATTGTGATTGTGATTGTGATTTTGTTATGTATATGTTTTGTAAGCTGCCTCTGAGGTGGTCATGACATGTGGAAAATATTGTATACCCAAATAATCACTAAATAAGAGTGACTGACTACCAAAAATAAGGAAATATTTTGGCTTCAACCTTATAAATTAACTAACAGTACAATCTTCATTTATTACGGTGCCCAACTAGATTCAGTCCAGCCAAGGAAAAGAGGTCCTCCTCAACCAGAATTACATGCTGATATGTGGAAGAGTGACATAGTATTAAATCAGTAGTGTCCATTGTCACTGCATTTTCTATCGTGACTAGTGTGAACTCTCTAGAATCTGAATTGGAGATCTTTCTCATTCCCCTCTGCTTAAAAGAAGAATAATTCAGCACACACATCTGTGTGTCCCTCCAGATGTTTCTGGTCTACAGGTAGGAAAACATCTCCCTCATACCCCATGTCCGATTTGTTAGCTAATATAATTCTCAGTTCCTAAACAAGGTTGTCAAGGTGTCATGTTGAATAAACAGTTAGGATTTCAATACATGTTGACAAAATGATTCTATATGTGTAAAGATACAGTTGAATGGGGGAAACGTGAATTTTGCTACCCTAACTCTACAACAGCACATCAAAATGGTTGTGGATAGGGATTGTCTTGCTGATTATGTAAAAATAGTAAGAAACAATGAAATCCAGGAACTTGGCAGTATTCTTATAGGAAGAGGCAGAATGATGGTGTAGGGCTAGGGAAACCTGGGTTTGAATTTCTGCTCAGCTACAAAGCTGTTCCATAGACTTTGCCCAGCATTACATCTGTAGTCTAACCTATCTCATCACAACACTTCTTTCTTAGACTATAAGTCCAGAAGTTAGGTAGGAGACATGAAGATAACCTTGACATTTCTTAGAGGAGGGAGGGGATAGTTCTCTATCTTGGTCCCTGTCACCCCGATGGAACTGAAAAGCAAATGTAATTCCTGTCTTTAAAGTCAGCTTTGAAAAGAGAACTCTTAAATATAAATAAGTACTTATTCTGGGTCAGGGTGATAATTATTCTATTAAAAATATCAAATACACTTGTACTTGACTTCCAGGTAGATAAAATTATATTTATGTAAGTCTCCAAGTCATTGCATGCACAAGTTTATATATGTGTGTGCACATAAGCTGAAGCTAATGCCTTTGCTCAGGCATTCTGAATATAGGGTTTGTATAGACGTATGCATGAGGAGAGAGAATGTGAGGGAGCATGACGGTGCTAGCCCTGACTACATGTTTCCATTGCTTTCTACACATGGAGGACAACTTCCTAAAAACTGCAGCTTCTAAAGGGCATAGATGCTCTTTCTTAATTTGGAGACCACGTGATGGGAAAAGCCAGTGTGAATTGGAAAACATGGTCCTACACATGCAGAGCAACATCTGAGCAACATCCAGAGAGGAAGGGCTAATCACAATCTCCTTTCCTTACCCCATTAACTTTGGTCCTTTTTGGAGCTTTTGAATGGAATTGGGGATGAGTCCCTAAAGCAGATATGGGGTGGAGGACCAAATGAAGAGGTTCCTGTATCCCATTCACCACTTTGCAATCACCTATTTTGTGAGCATGGACTTCATAATTGTGCCAGGTATCTCCTAACTAAATTTTAGGGATTTTATAGAGATTTTAGTGTTGTAACTAATATAAAATAATATGCACTTTATTTTTGTATTTATTCTCTCTCTTTTCCCTTAATAATGTGCAAGGACTTCCTTTATTGATGTTGTTATTGTTGTTAACCTTTGTTGTTAATGTCAATCCAGAATCAAATTGAGGGCATTATGATTGCTTCACAACTCTAGACAGAAATTCACAACTTTTGTACAATTTGGAGGGGGGAAAGTAAGTGTTCAGAATAGAGTACAAAAAAAAAACAACTCTGATTAACATAAACCTATCACTGTTTATATATTTAAGGGGTAATTAATGACCAGGGCTTTTTTCATATCCTGTGATCACTTAGAGTGGCATTGGTGCCAGATGGGTGGTATATAAATCTAATAAATAAATAAATAAATAAATAAATAAATAAATAAATAAATAATGTACTTTATTATCTATTGCTATTAATTTAATATTAGAACATCACAAAACAGTCATTCACAATGTTTCCCAGTTATTATACTGGTTAAACAAGAGAAGATTTGTGTGTGGAATCATTAGGACCTTGAACCTCTTTGGAAGCCTCTGAATTTGACATTCAGACCACTAGAAAACATAGAAGATCTGGGGTGGGAGTTTGCTGTGGGCAATGGGTCGGATAGTCCATGTTTAAGGAATGGGTCTTGGTGGGTTATAGGTTTGTCATTGTGATTGTGGAGTTCAACTCTATCCTACTATTATCTATACTATTTGTTTTAGGTGCATAGGCTTGTTTGGTATTTGTTTGTTTTGTGGAGGGAGAGAGATAATCGATGGAAAACCCTAGTTTGTGTGTGGCAGTGAAGTACAGAAGTTCTGTAAGGAGCTGATGTTTTTAACTGCAGACATTTGTTTTGCTGCCCTCTTATGCTGCCATCTCTGTATAAGATCCAATTAACATGAGGGTGGCTTTAGCCTTGATATAAAAGCTGCTAGCCTAACAATGCACTGCCCATAAAACTATGGGGGGAGGGGAGTGTGTATGTTTAAATCTAGTTTGTTGTGATCTGCAAATGCAGAAAGAACATTCTCTGTTACTCTTCTTAGGTCAGACTGCCCTGCCTTCAATAACAAGAACACTTCAGGAAGGTAAAATCCACCAACACTTTTCTTTCTTTTTTAGTCCTTATTATTAGCTTTTATTTCTGAAGAAGAAGAAAATCTGATCATGAATGGCACCATCTCCTTTATATTTAACAGATTAAAAAGTGTTGCAGACAAAATAATCTGAAGCAGCTCAGACGGCGTTCCTATGGTTCTTGCTGTTCAGTGTTGTTTTTAATAGAACAGACTGTCTTCAGATTTAAATGCTTTAGGACATGTAAACTGAAATGCCAGAGCTCTTTTGCAGGAGATTAAAAAAAAATCTCTTATCAAATTCTCAAAACATGACAAAAGGATGTGGTGGTCCAGTAATGTTTTTTGTCCATCACAGATAATTATTTGTTTTGACACTGTGGTCTGAGAATATTAAATCTGAAGTCCTGGTCAGAAAATTATTTTAAACAATGGCCATGTTTTGAACCTAACATAAGCTGGAGGGCAAGCAAATAAGATTGACTCTGCCCATCAACTCACTCCACATGAAGCAAAATCACAGGAAAAGAGCTTTTTAACCCCTTCCTTGCTTGCAAGAAAAAGAGTAACGGAAGCTTGACATGGCCATTTTTTGAGACATTTCAGCTGCTCTCTCTCAGTAGCCTCAACCTTGGACAGCATATGGGAATGATTCAAGTGCAAAGCCCACTTCATCTTTAGAGGCGAGAAGAGAGTCTTTGACCTTATTCAGATGGGCAATTATTTCAAAGTTGAGTGCATTGCTGAGGTGGATTGGTTCACTTTTCCCCACAAAACAGTTTATCTGGAAGTTGAATTATGGCAACTGGACTTTTTCTTGAGATAATGAAATGTTTTGTTGCTCATCCAAACAGCTTTGGCAATCTGAAGAAAGCTAGTTGCGAGTCCTCCATTTTATAGCTCACTTTGACCTCTTGTCACCCTGGTCTGAAACAGGCTCATAAGATGAGCAATGGCCTGAATAGGCTTGTTAGGTAGACAACAGTCAATAGCCTTAAGATGAACAAAGGCCTAAGGTGCTGAAGCCCATAAAGTATTGGTGGTTAGCTATGGCCTTGGTGGTAAAGGCTTTTTTTATTTGTCTGATAAGTAGCCTAAGTAGCAGATAGACTGTGCCTGAGGCCACCACCTCTGTTGAGAAAGGGGTTTTTAGTGCTCACATGAATGGCTTTTCTGACCCCTCTCTCAAAGCACTGATCTTCTATCAAATTTAATTTGTTCCATGGGTCAATTCATTTTACCAAAAAGTCATCCTATGAAACATGATTTAATGTCCCCATAGGAATACATTGAATTCGTCTTGTGAAGCATCCCATAGGGAAAATTCATCTTACGAGGATTTCCTATTCTATTCCCGGAAATTTCATTTGTCTTACGAGTTTTTTATATTAAGGGGCATTCATCTTATGAGGTACTACTGTATTTCAGTGCATCAGTGATGGTCAAGAACAGGCAAAAGTAATAATTTCACTTCCAGTTAGAGAGGTCTTGAGCAATGCCCCCAGTGCTTTCCTCTGGTGGCTTTTGGAGCTGTTCACCATCTTCCAACTTTGCACATCACCTCACTTAGTGCACATAGACACACATGAACAAGCAGAGGTGTACACAGCCATCAGGAGGATGGGGAAATCCACCTGACTCCTTGTGACCAGGAGTTTTGCCCCCCTCTTCTCTCTCCTACTTGTCTTCCCTTCCTTCCTTTGCTCATTCCCTTCTTCCTATCCGTTGCTCTCTTGCTTGCTGGCTGTCACCACCTTCTTTCTGGCTTCATTACACAATAGAGGAGGAGCTCCTTTGCAACTTTGTGATGCTGATAACTTTTGTACTTTTCTCCACCCCTCCTTTCAATTGAAAGGAACGTGTTAAATTGACACTTGGCAGAGGAAGGACCCAGAGTGTTGCTTGAGGTTTATACACCACTTGGAAATTAGGGCAGAACCAAATGGCATATCATTCTCCCCCCCTTGATTTCAAGTGATCCTATTTGGACCACACTGCTCTGCACTAAAAAGATCCAGTGCAGTTGCACCTATTTCCCTGTGTGCTGGAACTGCCCATCTAACCCATCTAGTCCTGGGCAGTGACAAAATAATTCCTGTAATTTTAATTAATGACATTTTGGCTGATAGGCAAGGTTCCCTTAAATTGCAGCTTCAGATATTAAGCAAATGGCTAGGTTCAAGCCTAGATGATTTGTCTTAGGTCTCTTACTGTAGTAGTCTGATTTGTGGATGTTGGAATCAATCCTGTGGTGATTCATGCGTGGAAGTGCCAGCTGACAAGGTGCTCTTGTTGTCTGAGACAGAGTTTTTCAACCACTGTTCCGTGGCACACTAGTGTGCCGTGAGATGTTGCCTGGTGTGCCGTGGGAAAAATTGAAAAATTCTAAAGAAATTCAACCCGGGTCGGCGGGCGGCCCACAGCTGGGAGGCGCTGTAAATAGCGTCCAAGGGCCAACTTGGTTCCTCCCCCCCGAGGCCCGCGGCGCTGGCGTCACTTCCTCCCCGGCCGGACCTGGCCCCGCTCAATCTCTTAGTGTTTGCCCTGTGCCTGCCGCCGCCGCCGCAACTCGCTCGCTTCCCTCTCCCCCCCTCCTTTTTTTACCCTGGACCACCACCACCCCTTTCCTGGGAGCTACCAATGGACTGAGCTGCCCGACAGCCCGCCCGCCAACACTAGCCGGCCCGGGAGCCCCAGCCCAGAACAAACCACCAGGGGAAGGGGAGGAGGGGCGCCCGGCTGCCCCACGAGCACCGCGGCAGGGCTGCGAGGAGGAGGGGATGGAGGAGGCCTCCGCCGGGCCTGGGCTGAGGAGGCAGGCAGGCGGGGGGGGGCTACTGGCACGGTTAGACGGCCGGCCGGCCGGCCTTTAGGGTCTGGGAGGGGAAGAGCTGTCTCTGAGGGGCCCCGCGATGGGTTCCTTGAAGTCTTGCCCCTTTCTTTCTGTCTTGGGTCGACCTCTTCTCTCTCTCTGTCTTTTCTTTCTTTCCCCCCCACCTCTCTCTGTCCATTCGTACCCTTTCCCCTCTTCATAGAAACGTGCTCATTTCTAGCCTGCATATGTGTATGTCTAGCAGCCTGCCTACTGTAATTAAAACTGTAAACCGCCCAGAGACTCCTTGAAGTGGTATGGGGTGGTATACAAGCAGAACACCTTCTGCCTTCTTTCCTTCCTGCCTTCCTTCATCCTCCTCCCCTTCTGTCGCTGGACTTGCTGAAGGCATCTGCCTTGGCCACAGTGTGGAGAGCAAGATGGGCTTTTGGGTCTTATTTGTGTTCCTGGAGAGTCAGTGCCCCTTCTCAGGTCTCCACTGGACACAGAAGTCCATGCAGGGCAAAATGTCTTTAAAAAACAACACAGGTAAGTGGGAACTGGGTGCTAGAGAGCGGGCTGCCTCAATCTGTGGCCCCTCTGTCCTGCTTCTCCCTACACCAGCAATGGCGAACCTTTTAGAGACTGATATAGGCACAGAGTTAAATTTTTTAACATTTTCTAATGGTGGTGTGCCTCGTTATTTTTTTCATGAAACAAGTGTGCCTTTGCCCAAAAAGGTTGAAAAACACTGGTCTAAGAGATGCCCAAATGTGCTCACAATCCCCACATTCTTCAGGGAGGCTCCTTTTGTATCCCCTCAATATATCAGTGATTTCTGCCCTCTTCCTTCATGACAGATGTCTTCGTGTGGCAAGTCAACCATGATTAATGGTGGGCCTAGTAGTGAAAGCAGTCTTGTTGCATCCGTACTGCTACTCTTTCTTTCTTTGTTCTTTTTTCTTTCTTTTTTTCTTTCTTTCTTTCTTTCTTTCTTTCTTTCTTTCTTTCTTTCTTTCTTTCTTTCTTTCTTTCTTTCTTTCTTTCTTTCTTTCTTTCTTTCTTTCTTTCTTTCTCTTCCCTTAACTTCCCTTCCCTTCCTTTCCCTTTCCTTTTTTGTGATGGGGCAGTAAAGCCTGACCAATCAGAAGGACCATGCACCGAAATCCCTATTCTCGTCCTTCCCACATATCAAAATGTCCAAATTTCTTTGAACTCTTCTTCCAAATTTGATCTAAACATTTTAGAACTTTTCAAACAGAACACACTGTTGGATGAAAGTCATGGATGGGGTTTATATCAACTGTTTATTACGAAGAATGCCATGATCATCTGAGAAACAAAGATGCTTCCAGCCTACTTCTCAGCATGTTTCCTGAGAAGAAAGTCCCATGATTAGGGGTTCCTGCATGACAGGGGGTTGGACTTGATGGCCCTTGAGATCTCTTCCAAACTCTCTGATTCTATGAC
Organism: Phrynocephalus guinanensis; assembly: GCA_037367245.1. Classification (NCBI taxonomy): domain Eukaryota; kingdom Metazoa; phylum Chordata; class Lepidosauria; order Squamata; family Agamidae; genus Phrynocephalus; species Phrynocephalus guinanensis. The sequence goes on along the minus strand of CM074734.1, from coordinate 39,608,515 downwards.
TAATTTCAAATTGGGGTTTAATTTCCAAGGGTTGCACACTTCAAGACATGCTCAGACTCACCCAGGTCACACAGTTCATCTGCTGTTTTATCAGTGACACCAGCTACTGTGAAATGTTTGCGTATGTCACAGAGGAAATTAAACATTGACACAAGCCTCTCCTCCTTATTCTTATTCTTATAGTTATGGTCGCTAAAACGCTGCTTTAAAAAAAGAAATACCTTCTGGGCATAGAGTAGTGTTAGCTAGTTCAAAGTAAATAGAGTCAAGCAAGTTTTTATAACATAAAGGTGCAAAGTCCACACATGCCAACAAGTTCCAAGTTCAGCTAAAGTACCCCAGCAACATTGGATATTATATAGTAGATATTTTGTTTTGTTAGTCCAGTTATGTAGTATCTTACTTGAAATAGAAGAACCATTACAGCCTGTACACCCCACCCATTCTCGTTCTGAATGTGATATACTTACACTGGGGTTCCCCTGCAGGATTGTCATAAGGATTATTGAGGGTGTTATCAGACACCTGCAAAGGCACGTGGGCAATTGCACCGGAAAGGGTCACTTTAATGGTAATGACCTCCCTTAAAACAACCCTTCTGTCCGCTGGGGAAACCACTCCAGCATGGCCACAAAATGGCTGGATTACCAGGTTCCACCTTGGGACTCAGAGATGGGCTGGAGCATCTCTGGTTGATCACCAGAAAATTGCACCAGTGGTCTGATTCCACGGGTGGTCTAAATTATGACCTATTTCTCCATGTGATTGCACCTTCAGAGAAGAGCTTCGTGTGGTTGAAATGCACTATATAATTGTATGATGCTCAGTTGTCTGATACCTATATTTCTTATACTCCCCCCTCCTTCCCTCCCTCCCTCCCTCCCTCCCCCTCTCTCTCTCACTCACTCACTCACACACTCACACACACACACACACACACACACACACACACACATTCAGGTTAGATTAGATTTCATATGCTAAATGCATAGAAAAATAAGGTGACTTTTTGTATATGTATTGTTTTGGTGTTATGTGCCATTCCGGGTGTCTTCAGAGAGAAGAATGGCATATAAATGAAACTAAGTTCAGTAAATAAATGACACTAGGAAGACATAAGAAAGGTATTATTCAATTTTCCCCATTTCTGACTAAAATGCTCTTCACTGTCTTAGGCAAGCATCACTTCCAGCGAATCTCTGTTCCTGAAGTTCTTTTCCCAGGGACTGCATCCCAGATCTTTTTGTCTAGAAAATCAGCATGTACATTACTGCAAAACTGTTTCCCCTTCCCAAGTTTGGCTGAAGTGAAAATTCTGTGACAGTACAGACTGCCTTCCCTAATCTATGGCACTACCTCATTTCTAAAATAATAAAACAATCATCATCAAAAGATATTATTAGCTGAGGGTAATGGAGCTGTAGGTCCCTGGGTTGGATTGGGGAAGGCTAAAATGAAATGAAATGACCAAGGAGTCATCACAACACAAGCTCAAAAGCTGCATTGTTTGGTTTTTATTCCTGCATCCATCTCTTTGTATCTCTGCCTAGAGATGGACTCAGTGGTCTTGTGGGCCCTTTCCAACTTCATGATTCTATTATCTGCAATTAGGAGGTGCTTGGTATTTGGCTGCAGAACTGGAAGTTGGGAAATCACAGTGGTTTCTGTGAATACAATCAGCCTGTGTGGCCTTGGGCAAGCTGCACAGTTCCAGGGTGCCCTCAGAGTACTCTCTACTTAAAAAACCCAAAAGAGGGTCACCATAAGTCAGAATTTACTTGATGGCACATGATGATGATGATGGTGGTGATGACGATGATGATGATGATGATGATGATGATGATGATGATGATGATGATGATGATGATGATGATGATGATGATGATTTCTACTTCAGTAAATATAACATACAAGTAAAAAAACAAATTAATATCTATATTGAACACAAAACAACAGAAAGCCCTTCCACACAATTCCCATCAAAATGAATGGGAATTCCATGAAACTGTAGTGTTGAATGTCCATTGTTTCACTGGGTTATTTGCTGATTCTATAATTTTAACCCCTTCTCCATCATTGCATAAACTTATATTGCCTACAAACCAGGTCAAAATAAAGAACCCATGTCTTAACAAGTCAGTAGAATTACAAAACGGTGTTGATGTAGAAAATGGTGGAGATATATTCACATTAGAATCTCTTGGGGGATTTTTCACTCAAGCCTTTCTATGCCAGTTGAGGTCATTCTATGGCAGTTTTACAATATGAAACATCATTGGACTTCATGTTTTAAATACAGTAAATCCCTTTCTATAACAGGGGCTACAGTGTGTATGCTTCATTAAAGATATTAAAGTAGCCTTTTTTGTCTGAGGTCTCTTGCTATGGAGGATGAGGCTGGATGTTCGATTCCCCACTGTGCTTCCTTGACATGGGTTGCACTTGATGATCCACAGGGTCCCTTCTAGCAATGTAGTTGTAAGCATATCCTCGTCATCAAAGTCTGTGCAAATTGTGGTAAAGTGTGCTGGAAGGACACAACATTTCTCCCCCTGACTTATTTTATTTTATTTGACTTGCATCTAGTCTTTTCCAATATAATGTCATATTTAAAGTAGACAATAACACCTAAAAACTCAACAGTTGGAATCCTCTTGATATTTGTGTAACTTACTAAAGACCAAGGAGGTACCATGTGTAGGAATGATTCCACATAGGCACGTTATGTTGGGTTCAACAAGCCAGGCCTCATGCAACAGCTTCCTCCGCAAGCATGAGCCCAGGCAGAGCAGCAGAGGTGGGGCGAGAGTCTACGTGTCAGCATGGTGTAGGCTGATGAATTCCTGGGAAGGGCTTCTCTGATGTAGCAGTGTCACCTAGCAGGGGTCTTGATGAATGATTAACAGACAACTTGTTATTTCCTTACATACCATCTCATGGCCTTGCTTGGCTAATGTGGGGGAAGACATAAGAGCAAGCTGGCTTCCTGTACATCAGGCCCCATGGAATCCATTGTTCCTTTATCCAGGGTTTCCCTGCACAGATTGGGGTCCAATGCTTCTCAAGTGACCTTGCCCAGGAACCTGGCTGGGGTGCTTTTTAATCTCTTCCAAGGAGGAATCTCTATAACGATGCTCTGTCTCATGTCCAACCTGCTATGCAAGCCTTACTCATAGGCTAGTAGAAGTCTCACCAAAACCTAAAACTGTCAGAACAGTTTCAAAAAATAGAACAACATTAAAAGAGAGAGAGAGAGAGAGATCCATTGGTGTTGTGGAGCCTGGGCTCAGAGGGTTGAAGTCCCAGGAATTTCTGACCAACAGGAACTATGCTGGACTTGAGTGAGCAACACGACTTCTTTTCTTGTGTGATAGAAACGTTTCACTACTCATCCAAGTAGCGTCTTCAGTCTTCACAGGAACTATGATATCATCTACTGCCTCCCTTGGGCTTCCCTCAGCCTAGGGGCAGTTTTCACAGTAGCTGGGAGAGGAACTGAGTTGCTGAAGAATATGTTTATCCAGGTTACCCCTGCTGTGAACAAATGTGCGCATAGTTCTGCGTGTCTTAAACTGTGCTGATCTGCTCAAACCTTGTGGCAAAAGCATTTTTAATTGTGGGCAATTTCAGTAGACACCTGTGATCTGTCAGGGACATCTATTTTGTATATGGCTGTTACCTATTTTCTATGCCTCTTTCTCCTCTTCCTGCTAACCCTTTTCCAGTACACTGATTTTATTGTTGTCATTATTATATTAAAGATTTGTATTGAAATAACAGTTCCCAACCTCTGGGTGTCTTTTTCTTTTCCTTTTCCTTTAGGATTTACAATGGTTGATACAGAAATGCCGTTTTGGCCCATGAACTTTGGCATTAGCCCAGTCGATCTTTCTGCAATGGATGATCACTCCCATGCCTTCGACATAAAGCCCTTTACGACCGTCGATTTTTCCAGCCTGTCTTCGCCGCATTTTGAGGAGCTTTCTCTTGCAAGAAATGACCAGACATCCATCGACTACAAATATGATGTGAAGTTCCAAGAATGCCAAAGTACGTCAGATTTCTAGCACTTGCCTGTGTTTCCCCCCCACCCCTCACTGTCAGAGTAGATATCTGAACCAAAAATCATTTCAGTTTTAGCTAAAACCTGACGTAGAAAAATGTTATGCTGGGGATACATTCCAGTATGGTGACATGGCTGTATGAGAGCAGAGCAGTTGAGTTTATCTATTTGTTTGTTTGTTTGATTGATTGATTACACCACTACTAAGTGTTCTCTGGGCAGCATCCAACAATATATTAAAGCTATAAAACAACATGTTTAAAAACCATCAAAATCACAGCCAGTTTAAAACAGTCAATACAGAAATAATAAAATCCTGCTGTTCATAAGCCCAGCTATACAGAACACTATCTAATTAAAAAGCTGACCCGAACAGGAAGGTCTTTGCCTGGCACTGAAAAGCCCAAAGTGTTGGCACCAGGCGGATCTCTGTTGGAAGGGTATTCCAAAGTTGGGGGACAACTGGTCATCTCCCGCCATTGGATGGGGAAGCTACAGCTGATGAGAATTGGAGTCTAACCATGGAAGAGCCACTTGGTCTTCTTGCCTCCAGAGAGTGGTTTGTGTTCCTGTTCCTCATTAGCAGAAAAAATGCTGAGATGAGTAGGTTTACTATATGTTTACCTAACAAATCCGATATTTTATTCATAGTTTTGCCAACATGATGTATATGTTTAAGATAGAGTAAAGATTATTATAGCTGCATGATGGTTCCGTGCTGTTATTGTGGAGCATAATAAATCAATGTTCTGCAAGTTCATATTAAAAATGGGAGGCAGCAAAAACAAGATATTAGGAATTTGAAAATTAGCATCAGCACAAAATTTGGCACAGATGTAGAACTCCGTCTGCTCTTATCATGTGATGATGAATTTGGGGAAAGTTGGGGAAAGTGTTTTTGAGTTATGATTTTTTTAAAAAGTAGAACTGTTCCCTGCCCCCCCCCCCATGTAGAACCAAGTGGCCCTCAATGGCCCTAAGATTTGCATTGCCACATACAAAGTGAAAAAAATCAGGCCTGCTTTTCTCATCAGAAAAACAGCCCTGACGATTGCTTTGTGTTTGGGTTAAAAGTGGGTAACTGAATAATAATAATAATAATAATAATAATAATAATAATAATAATAATAATAATAATAATAATAATAATAATAAAGGAGACAGAGAATGTTCCATAGACCAGTACTTCCTAACTATGGGTGATCCAGGGGTTCTTGGACTGTATTTCTTAGAAATCTCAGCCAGCACAGCTAATGGTGAAGGCTTCAGAGAGTATTCGAAGAATACTTGAAGAATACCTGGGTTACCCAAGGTTGGAAACCACTGCTAGAGAGCATCTTAACTGCTGACATTGATGCTGTCAACATTCAGGCGGCCCTATCTAAAGTTTGGCATCCTTTATCCCACTGGTGACTTGGACATGACATTGTGGAGCAATATTGGACCATTTCTTAGAATTTTAAATAGTTCATACTTCTTTTTCTTTAGCGTTTGTTCCACCTGCTGGTGGGGTTCACTAGACAGATCCATTGTTGTGATGTGACTTTTTTGGGGGGGGAGTTAGGCCAGACTGCTGCAAGGCCTGTTGCCTAGCCTACAGCACCTGGGATTCCCAGGGAGTCACCCATCTGAGTACAACCCTGCTTATCTTGCGCGATCTGATGAGATCGGGCTTCAGAAATACAATTCCCCCGTTCATAAACTGGAGGTTGTTTTGAAGACTAGAATACTGCTTTGGGTGATGCAAATTTAAGAAGCAGTATACAAATTTAAACAAACAAACAAACAAACTGGAGGTTGTTTTGAAGAACAGAATACTGCTTTGGGTAGTGCAAATTTTAAAAGGAGTCTATAAATTTAACTACCTACGTACCTACCTACCTACATACATACATACATGCTTGCTTGCTTGCTTGCTTATTCTAGAACAAAAATCCTTTTTTCCTTTAACCATAATTAATAAAGGATGGTGCTACCAGTTTGCACACTTAGACATTTGAAGATAGGAAATTCCCACACTTAGGATTTTTAATTAATTCCAAACAAGTTGGTTGTCAAAATATATTGAGGTATGAATAATATATATAAATGAAAATCTAATGGTAGGTAAGATGTATTGCAGCTTGGAGCCATTTTAATGCAGATTTTTTTCTCTATCAAAAATGTTTTATTTATCTAGCAGAGATTTGTTCCAGGTTAAGCAGAAATTGGCAAATAACAGGAGTACAAAAGGCAGAGACCCATAATAATAATTAATACATGTAGCCAAGCAAAATGCAGAAAAAAACAAAATTGTAATGATCAGCGAACTTATACAAATGACCAAGCTTCAGAATGAAAGAGTGCATCATTGTTTTGGTGCTGATTGGTGTTGTCTTTCAGATATACATATCTTCCATATTTTCACAAGAACTTTGACTGCAACTTTACTAAAATCCAAACAAAGTAAATACCCAAATGTTTTATGAAAGTCAATCAGTTTGAACATAGATGATTAAATTAAATTGTTAGTCTCCGTTAAGGTAAAACCTTTGAATATAGAATGTGTAAATAATTATTGACTTAACATGTCATATTCATTCTATGTACCAGTATTTACTCTAGTTGGGATTCACAGTTGGATTCACATAGCCCAGAACTTTCTTCTGAGCAAATTAACTGAAATATATAAATATATTTACAGGAAAAATTAGCAATAGTATATGTCTAGTGTTTGGGGTGATGGTGGAAATCAATCATGCTTTTTGAAAGATTGCAGTTTTGGATTTGTTTCATGTTTTTTCATGTATTGCTGATTCCACAGCAAAATAATTTTGTCTCCATAATACTTTGAAAAAGAATCAGAAGAAGAACCCTTTTTTGTTCCTGCAGTTTTTGTGATTCTGTGCTATAGAACGGAGGCCCTGTAACAATTCTGTACAAGGCTTCTGTCAACCACAGGATAACCAGCCAATCAGCACAAGGCACTGTTAGCTTCTCTTTCACACTGCTGTTGTTTTTCCCAATAGCAAAACCCTACAGGAAAATAAGTGAATATGGTAAGAGTTGTTACAGAGCAACCCTGCTGGCTTAAAAAGAAAAGAAAAGGGGGGTTTACATATGTCTCTTCACTCCCAACACAAAGGGTCCCATTCCTTTGGACTAGCCTAAATGCTTGGGCAAGGCCTGTGGGACTTCAGCCTATCACACCAAACCAATAAAATATACTGCAAATGGCTTTTGAAATTTCCCACCTTTTAAAAGCAACTTGCTGGGCAGCAAAGAAAGCCATGACGGACACACAAAAATGTTTTCTAGATTGTGGCCCATAAAGTGTTCCACATGAAACTTCCATCCATCATTCCAGAGTCAGTTTCTTCCTAGCGCTTTCCACACCAATGTCTTCCAGATGTAAAATGCTGGTGGATGTACTACTATAGGTGTAAAGATAACACACAAAGCCCTGGCTGAAGCATGTTGGCCTAGGCATAGAGCTGTCACAGAGTTTGGCATAGCCCAAGAATTAGCCGCTTGTGCTGGATCAGAACAGAGGTCTTTTTTGGTCTGGTATTCTGTTCCTACTAAGTAGGTGCTCACAACCTGAGCAAAAGAACCCTCCTGTTCACATTCCCCATCAACTAGCAGTGGGCCATACTGCCTCTGATCCTTAAGGCTAATATACAGCCATCACAATTACTAGCTGTTGAAAGCATCATTGCCTATAAATTAGCGAGTCCCTATTTAAATATCTCTATGCTGGTGGCCATTGTATCACCTGGTGGCAAAAAAAATGAAACGGGGGATGGCATGAAGGACTTCATTTTATCTATCTTGACTCTCCCATTTAGGTTTGTAGAGTGACTATGGATTCTAGTATCATAAGGAAGACCTCCTCCCTCTCTCACTTTCTCTTCACACACACACACACACACACACACACACACACACACACACACAGTGGACCCTCATATACCAAACGGTTTGCATAACATAAAATCGGCACAACATAAAAAATTCCGGAGATAGGGGAAATTTGCTTAACAGAATCGCTTATGGGGTGAATCTGTACAACATAAAAATGGTCGCGATTAGGGATTACTCTGTTTTCAATGCATTCCTATGGGAAATTTGTATAAAGGAAAATTTGCTTAACATAAATTCATTTGGAACTAATTAATTCCTTTATACAAGGTACCACTGCCCTTCCCCACTAACTTGCCCTTTTTTCTCAGCTGAAAAGCCTCAACCTTTCTAACCTGTCCTCTCCAAAAAATTCCTCTAGACCCTGGGCAATTTTGGTTGCCGTTTTCTGTCCTTTTAAAAGCTCCATTTTTAATTAAAATATTATAAATATTACTGGATTCTACAGTGATGAATAATAGAAAGAAAGGAGGAAAACAGCAAATAATAACATATTTCAGACTAATAACTTTAGCTAGAGAAATCTGTTGCCATATATTTCAAGGTTATTTTTAATGAATGCCTGAGTGGGTTGTTTAGATGGATTGTTATGCATTGCTGCTTTTCCTGTGTTTTTGAATTATTTGTGTTTACCATTTCTCAGAGTGATATTTGTTCTTTAATGTTTGTACACTTGGGTTGTTTTAGCTTTCATATTGCCGTTTAATGACGTAAGCTGCTTTTTTATACTCATTGTTTTTAGCTTCTAGTATAGTATTTCAATGATATATACATTGTTTTAAATATTGTCTTTCAGTGATGGGACCCACCTGGGTCCCTTTTTAAGGAGGAAGGAGGGGTTAAAATATCTTAAATAAATAAATAAATAAATGCTTCTCTTGAAATCTATCTCATGTTCAGATGCAATAAAACTGGAGCCTCCGTCTCCACCGTACTTCTCGGAAAAAGTTCAGATGTACAGTAAACCTCATGAAGAAGCCTCCAGTTCTCTCATGGCCATTGAATGCAGGGTGTGTGGAGACAAAGCTTCTGGATTTCATTATGGAGTGCATGCTTGTGAAGGCTGTAAGGTACGCAGACCTCCATAGCATTATCTCTTTAAAAAAATGGGGATTGAATAAGCCATGTTGGGAGGGGCAATGGGTTCTGACACATTGTTGGTTGGTTGGTTGGTTGGTTGGTTTGCATATCATCAAGTCCATGGGTCCAACAGTTTAGTACTCATGGAAGACGGAGCTCAGTAGCACAGCTAAGCTTTATCCAAATTCCAGAAATGATGGGTGCTGTGGAAGGAGGCACACATCTGGGCTAGCATAGGCATGGCCGATCCCCCACACCATTCTTTCTGCTGGTTTATAGAAGAACTGGGCAAGTACATAGTTACAGATGCCATACTTTTCTTTTCAGAATTTGTTTTTATTTTCCACAACAAAATGGTGCTTATTAGTGTTCTTGGCATCAGGATAGTAGAAGGTAACACCAGTTTATTTGTCATCATGATGGTGACTTTAAATTGCAAATTGCATGTGCTCAAATTTCTTTTTTAAAAAACAGAAATGGCAAATATCTTGGGGAGTTTGTGTTGCATTAACATATCGGCAATATGGAAGTTGTTGTAAAACACTGACCAATTTTAAAGCAATTTTAAGTGATTTTTTTTAAAAAGAAGTCAATATTTGTCTTCTTTTTCTTTCTTTTTTCTTTCTTTTTCTTTCTTGTCTTTTTAGAATACTGAAATTCAGCATGGAATTGAAATATTCTAAAAAGAGAAGCGAAAATAAGAATATTTCTCATGTTGCTATGGTCAGTGAGATAAACAGATATTTTTCTTAAAAGGATATACCTTACTAAACAGCAAAAGCTATTTAGACTGTACTTGTAACTTGTTTTCCCTTGTACCGGAGGGCTAAATCAAATTCTAATCCCAGTGAAAACAGGAGCATTGAAAGTAATGGAATTTGCATTAACATTGATTAATCAGACCCATTCATTTCATTGTATCCAATTATTTGGGATTGAAATGAGGTTTAGCCTTTAAATTATAGAAACTATTATTTTTTAAACATTACCAAGTCATTTCCTTAGAAACTACAACTTCATTTTAATCAATATTGTAAACTATTGTATGGGACATTATTATTCCAGTATTATAACCAGCGACACATGCACAAATCAACCCTCTTCCTCGTCTCATCTTTTCCTGTTATTTTATATGTAGAATGCCTGTATTCTTTAGTAGTAATGCCATTATCATAGCTCCAGTCATAAACATACATACCAGGAAGTAAATTTCGTTCAGAGTAAGAGGTCATACGTTAGAATCATTGTTAACGTATCTTGTGAAACACTGCTCTGTTTTGTATAAAATTTGAGCACTCAGATTGTATAAAATGTGGAGAATTATCCTCTGCCTTGTGACACAATGGGCCTTTTTACACAACCCCTAAGATCCGCTGGTCCCTTAAATTCGGACCAGAGATCTTGAGGGTTCGTTGCTGTTCTTCCCTCCCCACCCGCTCGGCACTTCTTTGTTCTGTCTGCGGGAGGGGGGGAGGAAAAAAAGCCTTAGACAGAGACAAAAGAATAAAAGGCTTACCTCCCGGTGTTGGGGGAAGTTGCTCCGGGTCGTGTATAAACGCCCAATGTGTGCTTTTAACAAGAGACTCTGGTGTTAAAAGGATAATTGTCTTCCCAGTAACACAGATGGTGGAAGACTCTCTGTCACTCATATTTTTAACCATCCCTTTATTTCTCTTAAAGGGCTTTTTTCGCAGAACAATCCGGTTAAAGTTGATCTATGATCGGTGTGATCTCAACTGCCGCATTCACAAGAAAAGCAGAAATAAATGTCAGTACTGCAGATTCCAGAAATGCCTTGCAGTTGGAATGTCACATAATGGTGCGTACTTGGCTTTCTTTCTTATTATTTTTACTATGTCTTGGGTGAAACAACTAAGGATCAGTGAAGAGTTTCATCATCTTCCTTTTTCCATCTAGAGTAACTAAACTAAGTAACTAAGTAAGTAAGTCATGCTTTCACAAATACTAGCTCTTTAAGCATGGTCATGTGTTAAAATCTACAATTGTTTCCCTATGTAAAAATCAGGGGATATTACCCAGGGCTATGTTCTTCAGCTTTTTTGCACACAAGGGCTCTGCTGATGGAATGCCCGGATGTAGATGTTCAGCCAGGTAAGGGCATAGAACATAAAACCCTACTGAGTCAAACCAAAGGTCTTATCTAGTCCAGCAATTTATTCTGACCCTAACTGACCAAATATTGCAGTGAAACTCACAAGCTGGAAAGGAGTACAATAGCAGCCTCCCACTTGTGTTGCTCAGCGAGCAGCATTTAGAGGCCTACTTGCTTCTAGGCTAAAAGCAACAACTTGTCCCAACCAGAATAGATCCATTAAATCAGTGGGCCTTCAGTCAATCAACCTCTATGTAAATCACATTTATTCAGCTGGTTGACTCTTGTTGGCCTAGCAGTTGAATTCAGACCTGGGTGATATACTGCCATCATGACTAAAAGCCGTGGTAGCCATTGTAGAGCATTTGCACAAGGTAATAGGAAGGGCTGCAAAACGTTACAGAGCACAGCTGGGTTTGCAACCAAGTGTATGCTCCACAGGGAAGCACAATCCATTCACCTCCATAAAAAGCTCAGTTGAATGACATATTGTAGGCAAGATTCCCTCTACGTGTGTGTGTGTCTGTGTCTGTGTGTCTCTGTGTGTCCCTTTCCATGCAGGGCTTTTCCACCCACAGCAACCACTTTTGTTCCAGTCGCGATGGAACCTCTCTGTAGTGGGGGGGGGGAGTTGTATGTGTGCAGGGGACTGAAGTCATGTGTATGAGGAACAGAAACCCCACTCAGTGGGACTGAAAATTGGACAGGGCATTGATTGTAGGTGTACCACTAGAGATGCAATTTATGAAGAGGACCCCAAGGGCCGGTTAACAGAAAGGAATAGCGCAGACAGTATGTTGTCCAAGTGAGTGGCATGGGATGCCTCCTCTTGATATTTTGGGATGACGTGTTACTTGGCATAATAATTTCAACTAGCGTAGGCCCATTTGAATCAATGGAATTTACAGAGGAATTTGCTCCTCCAGCTCCTCCAATTCAGTGTTTGCGTTCTACTCTAGGTAACAGGATTTCAGCCCTTGTGTCAGAAATGTTGGCCAAGGAATGGGAAGGTACAGCAGGAATGTGGCACTTAGGGAGGCTGAACTACATTAGAGTATAATAGCATGTTGCTCAGAGTAAGGAAAAGTGATAGGTCTAATAGCTTTATATCATCTAGTGCAGGGGTGCCCAAACCTTTTGTAAGGAGGGCCAGATTTGGTGGCTGAGAATGTGTCAGGGGCCGGTTGCTCCCCAACCCTGCCACCCCACTGTAATCCCCACCTACTGACCCATAAGCCCCACCCACTGACCCCTTGCAACCCCACCCGCAGGAAGGAAGACGGGGACCAAGGGAGGGAGGGAGGGAGGAAGGTGGAAACCAAGAGAGGAAGGAAAGAAGGTGGGGAACAAGGAAGGAAGGAAGGTGGGGACCAAAGGAAGCACAGGGAGCCTGTTTAAAAAAACATGGCGCGAAGGAGGGGGAGGGAGGGGTGGGCCGGCCAGCCGCGGGCGACTCAGAATGGCCTGATGGGCCAGATTTGGCCCCAGGGCCGGACTTTGGGCAGGCCTGATCTAGTGGCATCATACTGGCCTTTTGCTTTCATCTCACTTTCTAGCCCAGACAAATTATGGTTTTTCTTGCAATTTTTGTTCTCTTGCAAGCAACTTCAGCAATGTTGCCAGCTCTGTTTTGACTCCCTTAGTTCTGGATAGGCTTTGACTAGAGTGGGACAGGGCGAGGTTGCTGGGCTGAAAAAATGTCCACCTGTTGTGGAGGGGAAAGAAATTGTCTTCTGGCTTCCAAGATAGCTGGGCAGTGCTTGTTGTCATCTCACACTGTGCTGTGGTAATTGCATTGTGCCTCCCCAGTACAGTTCGGCAAGCTAGTAAACGCGCAAACCCACCTGTATCATTTGGTGGCCTACATCAGTGTTGGCGAACCTGTGGCACAGGTGCCAAAGGTGGCACTCGGAGCCCTTTCTGTGGGCACCCGACATCGCCCCTTCACAGCCACCTGTATTCAGGTTAAATTGCTGCATTGGCACTATGCGAATAATTAGTGGGTTCTGAATCGCATTTTGGTCTCTAAAAGGCCCACTATCACTGGCCTACATCTTCTTCATCCTGGAGGAGAGTAGTGAAGCTTCCTACATTGTCCACCTTGGCAATGGCACACAGCCAAATTCCAGTTACTGCTTAGTAGTGCAGTGCCTCCTTACTAATGATCTGAGGTTGACTTGTATCATGCCGTCTGGGAGAACATGGTCCTGGAGTAGAAGCAGCAGAGTATTGTGCCTGTATGGACAAAAAAAACTACTAACAAGAGAATTGATTTTTTTCAGAGAGCATTTTTGTCTTTTGTCCTTTCAGTTATTGAGGAGTAAAACAAAAATCTGAAAAACTCCACTTCTCTGGTGTTTATGATTCCTAAACATGTAACAATTTATTATGTGTTAATTTTTAACAAATTAATTTCTTTGAAGAAATAGAAAATTTTATCCAGTTCTTCAACTGTGCAGTGATGGGTCATTGTTTGAGCACAAGAGATTACAACCTCATGGAAGAAAACTGCTTCATGGAGTTGATGCTCTCTGAAAAAAATCAATTCTCTTGAAAATTGCCCTTTTCCAGAGTGGTGTTTCACTGAAAGATTCAGATTTATATATATAATATCATTTTGTTAGTAGCATGTAGTTGTTTTTACCACAGCTTAAAATACTATGATGGAAAGATTTAGGGAGACATTATTTGTACTCCCCATTTTAAATTAAGATCATCACTTAAATTCATTAGAAAACATGTAGTATTAATATTCTTGAAAAACAAATTCTAATGAACAGTCCGTAGACTCCGCATAGCAAAGCCAAATAAAAACAGGAATAGACTGTCAAAACATAGAGATCTCCATAATCAGAAAGTAAAGAATTGCAGGCATGACTGGGAAAATAACCTCTCTGTTGTGTTCTTTGTTATAAATTTTAGTTTAGTGACTCCAAAAGGAAATCTTAATTTGGGCTTCTAATATCAACAAATAACTTGTTATGAGAAATATTTTCCCAGATATGATGTTTTTATTACAAGAGTGAAAATCTAACTTCGAAAATATTTTTGTAGAGCATCTTTTTAAAGAGTGCTGAATTAAAGCGACTCTTTCTAATAATCCTAGTAAAAAACATGGCTTCAGAGACTAGGACTTGGGGCAATTGTTTCAAACTACAGGAAAAGAGATTCCACTTGAACATTAGGAAGAACTTCCTGGTGGTTAGAGCTGTTCAGCAGTGGAATATGCTGCCACGGAGGGTGGTGGAGTCTCCTTCTTTAGACGTTTTTAAGCAAAGGTTGGATAGCCATATGTCGGGAATCCTGTGATTGGGGTTCCTGCATGGCAGGGGGTCGAACTGGATGGCTCCTGAGGTCTCTTCGAACTCTGTGATTCCATGATTCAATGATTTAATGACCATTGAGAATCACAATAAAATATATATTCAAAATGCATACCAGGGCAATGACTTTTATTAAACCAACCAAAAAGGCACAGAATTACAAATAACTATGCTAGCTTTGGATGTCTATGCTTAAAACTTACTTGCGCTGTTTAGAAAATCAAGTCAGAAGGTTTCTCACTAGCCAGCTTTGAGTGAAGACTATGAGTTGTACCAAGTGATGTCTAATCATTATCAAGACCCAGATTTTTGCTTGTATCAAACCTTCTGCCTTGCATCCTGTAGCAACAGGCAACAAAAACTTACAGTTCACATTTTCACCAACATTTTCCCCTTCCCATTACTTTACCCCAGTCCACACAGTTTTTAGAGCTTGAGTGACAGACTGTTATCTTGACAGCTTGTATGATTATTTGCGATTTTGCACATGGTTTGTGAAATTTGGGTGGCCGTACTAAAGATATCACCTTTGTTTTGGGGAATTTTTAACATGCCTACTTTTGCTCATGATCTTGTGAATTAAAAACATAGTTATATTGTATCTCTGTCCTTTGGGTGTGATCCATTAAACCTTATGTTTCCAATGGCTCTGCTTATTTCACTTTGGATTCTGGGTCTTACAAGGGTGTGGTAGCACAGTGGGCTAGAGCACTGAAATCTGTCAGCTACAAAGTTGGCAGGTCAGTAGTTCGAATCCCAGGTGTCGCACAGTGGACTGAGCTCTCACTGTTAACCCCAGCTCCTGCCATCCTAGCAGTTCGAATGCAAGTAGATAAATAGGTACCGCTGTAAAAAACGGAAAGGTAAAAAGTGTTTCCTTGCAGCCATGCCGGCCACATGGCCAAGGACTTGCACAACAATGGCTCTTCAGCTTGAATACGGAGATAAGCACTGCCCCTAGAGTCAGACACACTTGTACGGGGGGAACCTTTATCTTTTTTTCAGTTGCTTACAACTGAATATTTTTATTTATTTATTTTGGATAGGACAAACATTTACAATCACTAGCCCCCTCACCATTTTACTTTTTGGGTGAATTCTACTCCAGTTCTGACCTTTTATTTATTAAGCCCTCATGATGTCTACATCTGTGTGCCATCAACCCAAATCAGACAGAGAGGTTGTTTGTAAATTCATGAAATAGGATCCCAGCATTCAATGGATGTTAATGCATGGCCACCCTGATCAGCTTATTAGCAATCAAAATAGGGATTAACTGTATAACATTTCTCAGGATAATTTATCTAGAACTTATAAGAGACATGGAAGCTGCTACCAAAATCAGCAGCACAGTACTGAGTCCCCACTGCTTTTAACATCTTCTAGTACAAGCTTACCTTGTCCAGTACATCCTACACCAAATCTTCAGCTATTTCTGATGGGCATGAGAAGAAATGCTTTTTGACAATACAGGAGTGTTGTTAATTCTATGATACCACGATGAAAGGTGCAGGGGGGAAAGAGTCCAAGGTGGGGCTGCTATTTTCACCCAAGGGTTGTCCTTTTATTTTGGTAACATTATGTCACATTTGTCCTTTGTGAAAACCAAATGTGTCTCCAGTTTCTGTCCTTGACAACCTTTGGACTCTCCTCACGTCCTTCCCACTTTATTAAATTATTTTGCTTTGAAGAATAAATACAGTATAAATCGTTTGCAGGTTTACTAGGCATAGTTACAAGGTGCAGATAGGTTTGTGCTTTATATTTGTCATTACAAGAAGAACCCACAACAGTAAAGTACATATTTATTTAGCAATAATGACAGTTCTCCAGTCTTGTAGAGCAGGCTTCTTTGAGGTTCCATCACCCAAGGATCAAAGCCACATAATAAGACTGAGAACTGCACTGGTCCTTAAATCACATTCTCAACTAGTAAGCCTGCCATGTGCTGTGTTTTAGCCAGATCATTTTTCCCTGTATGAGGACTAGAGCTCTAGTCTGATCGCCTGGTTGTCTGAAACTTCTTCCAGTTCCCTTCCCATCATCTGCAGCTGGAAAAGGAAGTGGCATGTTTCAGGCAATGCAACTTGTGTTGACCTCCAGCCCTTGCCGTTTATAGCGCTAATCGAGGAAATTCTCAGATTGTTAAAGGGATTATGTGCTTTGCAATGAGTTTATGGCTGGCAAATACAACAGTGTGCCTTAGAAACAGAGGAATCTGCAGTCGTCTGCTTTGATAAGTGCTGTAAAGACTAGTGTCCATGGAAATGTGTTGCAAAAAGGAAAGTGATAAATAATACTGTTGCCAGTTATAGGAAGCATGGACCTCTTCAAAGGCATAGACAATAAGATTTGATTCTGCAAAGTACAACCCGTATTCATACATTCCTTAAATGGAGCAAATAAACAGCCCTCTCCTCCTCTGTCTGCACCTCTAGGGCTTCCTGCCCAGTCCCAGATCACATGGATCAAAAATGTGATTCCTCTTCTCATATAGAAGGAATGGGAGAATTCATGCAAACAGAGTCTCTGTGTAGTGAATATCATCATAGAATCTCTGGTTCAATACATTATTTCACATGGGTAGCAGAGGGTGGGATGGGTGTCTACTGACATCCCTAGTATGCAAGGGTCACTGCATCTGATTTTTAGGTGGTGATCAGTTTCAAAATGATACTTTAAATCTTAGCTATGCTAAATTTGCAAATACTGTACTGTATTACCTGAAAAGTACATTGTGAAATACAGAAACTAAAGATTACTGAAAAGATCAGCAACAGAGGGTCACAATCTTTGAGGTATTTTCCACCTCTGTGTTTCTGAGATTCCTAAGAAAGATTAATGGAACATAGCAAGACCCTCATTTGGTAGATGAGAATGTTGTGAGAGTATTGAATACCACCATTCCTCACTTAACAACCAACCTGCTTAATGACCAATCAGACTTACAACCAGCAGCAGTGGCCAAAGCTGCCACCTAATGGCTGCCTCAGGAAAAACCTGTTGTTCCAACCTACAGGGCCTAGGCCAAAACATCCAGCCTGCTTCTGCTTGCCTCCACCTACCTTGTCAGCTCAGAGGCCAGGAAGCAGGGCTACAGCAGCCCTCCCACCTTCCTCCTCCTTCACATTTTCAAAGGGATGGCCCAAAGGGTCCAGAGCGTTGGCCACCTCCATTACTATTTTTCCCTATTTCTTGTTCCTCTTCTCCTGTGGCCTCACAGAAAGCTTCCCCTCTCTGGCCTGCCTGCAAGGAGTGCAGCCTCAACACGCCACAAGACATCCACCTTACGTGCCTCACTTAACAACCAATTCACTTAACAACCTAGTCATAGGAACAGAACTCAGTCATTGTGAGGAATGCCTATACCAGGCATGCCCAAACTTCGGCCCTCCAGATGTTTTGGACCACAACTCCCAGAATTCTAAGCCTGTATTTCCAATGGCAAGGGGCTGTGGGAGTTGTGTTCCAAAACATCTGGAGGGCCGAAGTTTGGGCATGCCTGGCCTATACTATAACGTAAAGAACAGGAGCAGTGAATGACTAAAGAGAAAATCAAATAAAGCTTTTCTAGCTCTCTCTCCTCCATCCCCATGCATCATGGTCTTTCAGGCATCTTGTATGAGAAGTGTATCCTCATACCCACAATTATGGCATATCCCCTCATATCCACTATTATGGCAACTTATAATTATAATAAATAATAATTACGGTACATCCTTCAAGTCCATTCCAACTTATGACAATCCTTTTCAGGTTTTCCTAGGTACAGTGTACTCACAAGTGGTTCACCAGTGCCTTCTGGTAGCACTCTTGTGTGGCTTACCCAAGGCTCCTACAAGGGACCCACAGAGAGGTGCTCCATCCCACTGAGATGCCTGGACAGAAAGTACTCTCTCTCTTTTAACATCACAGAAATCAACATGACTTGAAAAGGATGCTCATGAAACAGAATAATTTTAGTTGGTCTTTTTCATTAAAGACCAAGCTGTACTAGTAAGAGTTTCCCATGGAAATTATTTCTCGTAAAGGAGCACCATTTGTCACAGAGACCATTTTGAGTCCCACTTTTGTTTTTCTATTTTCTTGGAAAGAGAATGTTGATACCTCAACCATAGTTTCCTTACAGAGTTTGACCCCATATACAAGGACGGTAGGAGGCTTCATAAAGGACAAGGCATAGAATTAGAAAGCCTTCCTCATCACAGAGTGGTTTGTAGATCTTAGAAATGAAATTTTAAAGATTAGACCCAATTTTTAACAAGCCCTTTGAAGGAAAAGTGCTACTAGACTGTATATTGAATTGGATTGTACTAGCAGCAAACAAGTTCTCTGTCTTGATAGCGGTGGTAAGAACTTCAGTGGTAAATAAACCTGAAATCAATGAGATTCTATCCCTATTAGTTTAAGAAACAGATAATGGCCTATGGATGAAGGTGGTTACATTTGATTTCTCGTGCATTTTCATCCAAAACACTAGGGATACTCTTAGCAGTTTATGCAAAAGAAGATTAAACTTTTTAGATCCTGGCCCTATTCATATACAGACTCTCTGTGTGATGTATGAGATTCTATGATTTTCAGGAAACCATTTTTTTTTCTCAAAGAAAAAAAAAATAGGCAGCTTGACAGTAATTCCTCACTGGTAATAGCTTCTGGCAACTGACTGAGCACATGTACTATATCTGCAGGGAGGGGGAAATGATACAGCAGGCTACACTCCAGAGCAAGTATCAGTAGGGAATTATTCAAAGGTTTCTATTGGAAGAAATTATGGGCAGGGGACATTTTCAGGAAGAAATCTAAATTTATACATTGCTAAGTAGTCCTTTGTTTCCTGCCCCTTAGTTCCCCTTCTGGTATGAAGAATTTGTACAAGAGTACTTAGCTGAGATTAAGAAAAAAAACCCCATCCACCCTTTGACAGCAGAGTTCCTAATGAGAATGAGAATGTGGAAATAAATCAGCATCAGTTACGTAGCTACTGTAGTATTGATCAATTGAGTGATTAGCTATTTGATTACTTCCTTGTCAGTTTTATGTTTAAGGTGCCATCGGGGACAATTTCCATGTGTAAGCAACATGCTATTTTGGACCCAGCAACATAGTGTAACTAAGCATGTGCCTAGTCCTTGCGTAATGGGAAATAACTATGCACCCATAGTTCACTGTGGAAGCAGTGTGCCCAGTGAGTCTGTAGTGCATAAGTAGTCAATGGCGACCTTTTCATTTTTGAATCAAATATTTCACTTATTCTAGAATACTACCCTAAACTAAGTTAGTGGACATGTCCTCAAAAGCATACATTAAATTTATCACTTAGTCCTGAAAGTGCCACAACCTTTTTGTCTTTATTTGTCTTTTGTTTTTAGTACAGACTAACATGGGTGCCTCTTCTAAAACTACCCCAAACTGAATCTTCCATTTTCTCCAATTACCCTGCCTTACTTTCCGAGGCTTTGCCATCATAACACTGAAAAGGATAAGATTTGCTCACTATTTTATTTATGTATGTTTAGACAGCTCTTACACAGCAGTAAGTCCTGTTCTTGCCAAGTTCAAGATGCTGGCTTTCAGTACAAATTTTGTGATGCTGCTTTCCCTACACACAGACTTCAATGTTGAGAGATGGAACTAGAACATGGGGATCTTTTGAAACACAGTTCTGACCCAATGAAGGTCTGCCTGGTGGCAGCATAAAATGGAACAGAATTGGGTCCTACATGTGAGGGGCCTACTGTATGTATAGAGATGTGACATGCTGTCACATTGGGACGTACAAAATAATGCAGAGTATGAGTAAAGTGGGTAGAGGGACGCTCCACTCCACTCAAATTGAGGCTTGAGAGAATGAGAAGAGACAAAAGAAAATATTTTTATTTTATTGTGTTGTTAGTCTTTTGAAGGCATCTGGTCTGGAAGCCTTCAAAAGGGGATTGGACAGATTGGTGGAGGAAAAGTCCATCACAGGTTACAGGCCATGATGGGGATGTGTAATCTCCAGGCTTAAAAACAGGGTACTTCAAGGGCGAGATGTAGTGGAGTGGTATCAGGAGACAGATATCTAGTCTTGTGTACTCCCGGACACATTTGGTGAGGCCACTGTGAGATACAGGAAGCTGGACTAGATGGGCCTTTGGCCTGATCCAGTACGGCTCTTCTTATGTTCTTATGTCAAATCCAGTGACTAATGAAGATATGCAGATAAAATCACTTCTGGTTAATGGGGACCAGTGGTTTAGATCTCTGGCTATGGAGACAGAGGCTGGGAGTTCAATTCTCAACCATGCCCCCTGCAACTAGAACCAGCCTGTGTGGCCTTGGGCAGGTGGCACAGTCCCAGGGTACCCCTAGAAGAAGGAAATTGTAAGCCACTTCTGAGTATTCTTTATCTGGAAAATGATGGAAAGGGTCACCATAAGTCAAAACTGACTTGATAGCGTATGATTATTACTATTATTATTATTATTAATAATAATGGAAACTATACAGTAAAAAAGTAGAACACATGTCATCAACCTATGAGAAAAGATACTGATTTTCCAAGGTGTCTCTTTCTTCCTTTCCACGTTTCTGAATTGTTTGGATTTTAATGTTAAAGCAGTTAATGGGAAGTGAGGGAGATTGCCACAGTGTCATACCTGGCAAATGGATCAGGCCCTTCGGGAATCAGGGTTGGATTCTGGCAAAATAACTCTTGAATTCTTCAAGTCAGCCTTATAAATTCTAGCCAATGTGCTGCTGATATTCAAGCCAATATCACTGAGCCCAGATGTTATTCTTGATTGTTCTGTGTAGCCTCTCAACCCAGGAGCATTTAGTGGGGAGGACATTTGCTTTCACTCTTCTTAATGCGGTGGGCCCATAAAAATTCCATGCCCTGCAGGGGTAAATGAGGAGGTGCAGGGGAGATTTATGACCCTGGCAGGTACATATTGTAACGTTTCTCTCCCTTCCTCCCTCTTTCAGCAATCAGGTTTGGGCGAATGCCACAAGCAGAAAAGGAGAAGCTCTTAGCAGAGATCTCAAGTGACATCGACCAGTTGAACCCCGAGTCGGCTGATCTTCGAGCCCTTGCCAAGCTCTTGTATGATTCATACCTCAAGTCCTTTCCTTTGACCAAAGCCAAGGCCAGGGCCATCTTGACAGGAAAGACGACAGACAAATCTGTGAGTTCTTTTTGTAGCCTCCTAGACTTGATGTTGGGCAAGAAATTTACAATGCGGGTGGATCGCTGGGTTCCCCCCCCCCCCAAGACATTATTATTTTCTGAAAATCCTTCTGCATTGATAATTACATATTTCAAACTGTGGTTGAAACACAGGAAATGTTTTGAGATAGAGGACGCAAACAAACTGCCGAATAACCTAATAAAATACTTGAATCCAGTACAGGAATGTGAAGGTCAGCCGAATCTTTCTGGGCTAGTCAAGCACCATGTCTTCCTGTACTGTCACCCCTTTTCCATAGGTTATCTCCCACATCACCCAACAGGGTGATCTGTCAGAGAATAAGCTGTAACTCCTGTTTTAAATGTCTATGATTCACATATTGCAGATGCTGTTTTCCTGAACATCCATCCTTACACTCTTCCAGTTTCTAGCTTTGCTTTTCTGGGGTTTTAGAATGGCAGGGATATGAGTGTGAAGTGATTTTAAAATTGCAATATTATTTCATCAGTCATCATCATCATCATCATCATCATCATCATCATCACCTTAGAACTGCAGACCTGGAAGAGAGGCTATGGATCAGTGAAGAGGCACAGGAGGAAACTGAACTCCGAACCTTTACCACTGAGCTGTCCAGCAGTTCTTAGACATATCATAACCCTAGGATCATCACATCCTTTCCCACACTGTAGATATTTTGGAGGTTTTTTTTAGGTAATCCAAATGCAATGTTATAGTAGTAATTTTGAAAGTGCAGCTGCTTATTGTAACAACCTGAAGAGTCCAAAATGCAGACAGCTGGATCAGTTGATGTCAACCAATAAGGTGCAGATATTTTGCAAACCAAATGCTTCTTAAATGCTTGTTCAAAAACAAGCCACTCTCAAATACATTGCATTACAATAGGGGTGGATTACAACCATATGTTACTCCTGGGAAAATGCCTTTCTCTGCCAGCTACTGAGCGAATTCTAGCTAAGTTCAAAGGAATACATGAAGCCCAAGAGAGATGGCAGATGATGCCATGATATTAATATAATTATGTGTTGTCAGATCGATTTTGAATTGATTTATAATGACCCCTGCTAGAGTTTCCTAGGTACAAAGTCTTCAAAAGTGGATTACCAGTCCGTTCTTCTGGGGGCACTTTGTGATTGTAGAGCCTGCCCAAGGGGACCTCGCTTTGGGTCCTTTTAAGGAGAATGATAGGGAATGGATGAATGAATGAATGAATGAATGAATGAATAAATAAATAAATAAATAAATAATAACACAGGCCAGCTCTCTTCCCAAGAGGCACCGTTGAGCATCAAAAATCTGTTCAGAATCTGCCTCTATGACAATCAGACATTTTGTCCCTGATACAAGAAGTCATGCTGACATGTTAAGTATGTTTCAGTTTTTGTTTCGGTTACAAAACCTGCTTTTGCCATCATGTTAACATATATTTCAAATATTCCCATTGGTGATGGTCACACATCAGGTTACAACTCTGTACACATAAATAATTGGTATTGCTTAATATTGCTCATGCTTCAAAAATACAAAAATAACAGACTTGAATTTTGTTATCTCATTACTGTCCTTTAGTAGTTTTAGAGTTACTCTTGCATTGGACACAAAAGTCAAAACAAAAGAGATCTGCAGAGGCTGAGTTTTGATCTGTGCTAAATAAATTGGAAATATATATGATTAAGAGAATTTGAAATGCACAGTGGCTCACTCTAAAGGACTTAAAGCAGGCTAGATTTGCCAATACTAGTCACGTATTTTCTCTTGCAGAAGTGTAAATTGCCACATATGGTTAACTGAATCCCAGGTTACACACCCACCCCCTTAAATTGTCATTCTAAAGGACACAGGGCATTCTTCCATTTTAGTGTCATTACATCCTTAAGATGTACTGTTTGCATGTCAGATTGCTAAAAAGTGCCTGGCTTAAGATCACCCAACCAGTTTCAGACCGAGTTGAAGACTTGCATTTCAGTCTTCCTATCCTCAGTTCTGCATTCCACTGCTGTGGGTCTGATTTGTAAAAATATAATATCCTTGCTTACTATCAAGGTGTGTGCTCCTCTTCGCCAGCATAAGAACAAAATCCAAACATTGCTTTAGATTCTATTATCAAGTCATATTTAGGCTGCAGACTGGAAGCCAAACACCCTGGTGCTGTGTTTTTAATTATTATTTTGCAACATTTGGGAAGGTTTTCTGTTACCCATTAAGTCAATGGCTAGGATATGTGCCAGTGATTTTGTGTTTGGTGAACTAAATTGAATTAGTTAATCTGAACCTTGATAATGACTTCATGATGCCTGAACATGCCAATGTGTTGCTCATGGAATTTATCCAGGCTGTGCTCGGGTCATAATTTTTTGTCTCTGAGCATTCACAAACAATCTTCCAGGAAAACATTTACCAGCATAAATCTATAAATGAGAAAACCACCCATGTAAATGGATCCCTCTTTACTGAACTTATGTTTAGAAGTATAGTAGTCCCAGTAAATTCACTGATTCAGTAAATAATGGTTTTTACATTGTAATGGACTTTGAGCTTTGAAATATCAAAATGCTTATTAGAGACATAATCGAATGTTGTGTTGCTGCTCTCCATTGTGGTCTGCATCACATGTAAATGATTGCTAATGCTCAAGTAGTTTGTGACGTCTGAAATTACTGGATAACCAAGCTTTCTTTGGAATGCACAGAACTCACTGGCCCTGGCTAAATGTGCTGCAAGTTACAGAGTCCGTTTTGGCCTTTCCAGCTGGTGCTGGTTTGTATCATCGTGCAGTGCTGCCATGACAGTTTTACTGCGTTTGGAGTTCCCCTGGGGCGTGCATTTCCTAGCTCACCCAGAAAAATCCTAAAATCAGAACCATGATAGTACACTGGCTTGGCTTTTGTAAAAATGTCCCACTGTTCATTTTCTTCTGCGTTATTTGGACTGAGCCTCTTATCTTTAAATAGATCTTGACAACTTGTATCCTCATCCACATAACAGCAGCAAGCTGGGACATATGTTATTAATGATACGCTGCTTATTGGAAGACAAATACGAAGTTGTTGTTAACAAACAAAAATAATTGTGCATGAGGAAATATTAAACAGACTCCTTGGGTTCTTCCCAGTGGTAGCAATGCTGCAGGGAGCAGTTATCCTTGTACAAGGCGGGTGATCCAGTTTTTACTCATCTGGCCCACCTAGACTCCAGTCCCTCTAACCGTATGCCATACTGTTCTGAAAGATATCCCAGTCCTCACGGGGCACTGTTTCAAGTAAAGACAGGTTGACGGGAAATGGATGGCTGCCTACATACAAATGGAGAGGTTGAGTAGTTAGGGCATTCCAGAGTATCATTCCTTATCACATGTGTGTTGGGGATGATGGGAACTGCCATCCAGCAATCCCCAGAGGGCCACAGGTCGACAAGGCCTGCAACAATACATGGGATACAACTAAGGGATTCTTCACTCCTGCAATAAAGCAAAAAGACCACACCTTTTTTCACTCTTAGCAATGTTGTGTGATGTTTTTGAGGCCTGAAGTTATTTCCCTAGGTCATGTCAGCAGAATATTTTCATCTTCCTTATCAGCCTCTTACTATTCTTAGGGATGGCATTCATCTCAATTTGCTTGCATCTTAAATTTTGGTAACACAATATGCTCTGCATAGTAAGGAAGCATGAACATGGATTGTTTATTTCTTTTGCAGCCATTTGTCATCTATGACATGAATTCTTTAATGATGGGAGAAGACCAGATTAAGTGCAAAAATCAGGGCCCCATGCAAGAGCAGAACAAAGAGGTGGCCATCCGTATCTTTCAGCGCTGTCAGTTTCGTTCAGTGGAGGCCGTTCAGGAGATCACGGAGTTTGCCAAAAGCATCCCAGGTTTTGTGACCCTGGACCTGAACGACCAAGTGACTCTCCTGAAATATGGGGTCCATGAGATCATCTATACTCTCCTAGCCTCCCTGATGAATAAAGACGGTGTTCTTATATCGGATGGGCAAGGATTCATGACACGAGAATTTCTGAAAAGTCTCCGGAAACCTTTTTGTGACTTTATGGAGCCCAAGTTTGAGTTTGCTGTCAAATTCAATGCGTTGGAATTGGACGACAGTGATCTTGCAATATTTATAGCTGTCATTATTCTAAGTGGAGGTAAGTGTGATAAAGTGGTAGTTAACTGGAACACAAGTGGGCTGAAATGAATCTGGGGTTAAGAGTGCATTGCGGGTGATTCCTCTTATCAGACTCCACTTGCTGGCCATGTCTCTTGGTCTTTTCTTTTCTGAAGCCAAATGCTGGATCTGAGAAGAATGGTTTTTAATTAAAACCCTGCTGGATAGTTCCTGATCTGCATTTGTCCTGTTAAATCCCATGGCATTTTGAGAACCAGGTAGGCACTGAAAACGACCAGGAATTTTTGGGAATCACCTATACACACCCTCTCTGTAACATTTTGGTGCACCCCTGAAGATGTTAAAAGCGATTTGTTCAGTTTTTTAATGGACTAGTAAAGGTATCACCTGTCCTCCCCTTTGAATCACACTAGGACTACCATTGCTTCATTTTAATTTTTTCTAAAGATTTAACCTTGGGTTGACCCTACCTACTCACTCCCCAAAATTGGATCCTCCTAGACAGGAAGAAGTATAAAACAGTTTCCTCTCCTCGGTCATCCTCTCATTTCGTAAGAGGTAGTGGTGGAGGAGGATTTGAAATGTTCCTTCATGGTTTAACCATGGATTCTGCCTTCTCAATCCTATCTTCTTTGTCTGTTGGTCCTGGGCAGGAGTTTTGCTCTAGCAGTTCTCTTTCAAAAAGGCCTTAAGAAGTTGCCTTACACTAAAACAGATTTTGTCTGTCAAAACCAGTGTTGTCTTCTTTTGTGGACAGATTTCCAGGATCTTGGATGAGAACGGTTCCCACCACTTCCTGCCTGAGTCTCTTGGAAAAAAAACAGGGTTAAGGCATTCAGCCTAGATTGAACTATCTGCATGCAATGCATGTGCCCTACCCCTGAAATTTAGTTTCCCAGCCTTCAGAAAGAGGGACAGGTTTCTCAAGGGGAATGTATTCTGTTGGCCACTGATCCACGTTGCTGTAAATTCTCATCCTGTGCTCTCCAGTGACCCTCAACTGCGTCCTTATTACTCCTTCTTGTACTTTTTCTTCCAGTTGCATTTGGCTTATTGTTTGATTTGACACACATCAGGTTCTCTTTTTCTCTTTTCTCTCATTCAGTAGAAACTGCAGCACAAAAACATGTTTTTGTTAGACTAAACTCATATTTAACAAGTATATACAAGCTGTCAATATGCCTTTCCTTGAGGAAGATTTTAGTACAAATTGATATCATTTAAGATGCCTAGTATATATCTAGGACAGCAGTGTAGAGTTGTTTAAAGCTCACAGCACGTTTTATAATATTGGGATATTTCCCCCATATTAAGGAGAAAGTTGCAGTTAAGAAAGAGGCAAATAAGTCCCTCATTCTTAGCTTTAAAAAGTTTTCAGTCTTTGACTACAAACTGGGTACTGCACAACTTCAACAATGTTTTGTTTTTGGTTATGCAAAGTAATGAAGTATACATTATTTTAAAATATGGCCCCAGGAGTATGATGCTCATGCAGTGTCTCTTCTCTGTTCTGAGCCTGACATGTGAACCAATGGTAGTCGAGAATTAGCTTCTGAAGCAGAAGGTGGAAGCAGAAGCATTTACAATAATGCACTAAGGTTAAAACATGAAGTTGATTTATATGGATATATACTGCCCTCATTGATGTTAAGTCATTAGCCAAGTATGTTTCGTTACGTATACTGTACTCATTATTAAGGCATTTATTTTATATTCATTAACCAATTAAAATGACTAAAAAAGAATTTTAATATCAACAAGCCCCCCAGAATCGTACCCCAAAAAGTAAAACAAATTAATAGAAAACAGTGCATCTTTTTTCAACAACAACAACAACAACAACAACAATAATAATAATAATAATAATAATAATAATAATAATAATAATAATAATAATAATAATAATAATAATAATAATAATAATAATAATAATAATAAATACCATGTTCCTATGGATTCCATCCAAATACTGAAAAATCAGAAATCACAAAGTGGCGTACAAGCTAAAGAAAATCAAATAATACTGATACTTTTCCATGATACATTGTATTGACTGACTTCTCCCCACTCTTCAATCCATTTCCTCCACAAGAAAATAAATTTAGATTTCCTCTAAATGGGGAGGTGGAAAATAGGGAGAATGTGGAGGAAAGGGTGTCTACAACAGAAAGAAGCAAGAGGGGAAAGCAAAGAGGATGCTGATCAGAGAGGGAAGGAGATTGGAAATGGAATTTGACAAGAGTGGAGGAGGACGGAAGAGCAATCCAGAGAAGGCAAAGTGTATAGGAACAGCAAGGGAAACTGCCCGGAGAGAAGGCAGCTGGACAGACCGGAGCAGAAATTAAAAAAAAAAGATAGGAGGAATTGGGAAAGAAAGGAGGAAAGAGAAGATGGGGGGAGAGAAAGGGGGAAACGGGAATGTAGAGTGTGGGGAGTGAACTCATGGGACGTACAGGAGAAGGGGAGAGGGTATAAGGAGCATATTGCCTGTCATGTTGGAAGAAAAATACAGTCCACTTGCCTTGTAGCTGTTAATGGCCCTGATCTCCAGGAATGTAGCTAGTCCTGTTTTAATGCCATCCAGATTGGCCTCCATTACTACATTTTATTTATCTGCTCTGGTTTTTTATCAATGTACCACCTGTTACCTAAAAGGTGGGGTGAAATAATGGCATTTCATTTAAAAACAACAGTGCCACCATTGCCTCACTCTTTCTGCCTTGTAGAAATAGGTTCATTCAATCTCTTTAAAGTAACAAAACATATCTTACTCATACATAAAGCTGACATAATTTCTTTGAACCCGAAACCAGATTTGTATTGTATTGTTCCTTAAAGTTAAGCGTGCAACTGTTGAGTCATGCCAACACTACGATAAGGGCTTTCAGCCAAATGCCTATTCATACACCCAATGACTTTCAGTAGCAATTGGTCTTAGAGATAAGAGATGCACAGGAATCTTGCGTATGTACCCAGAGCATAAGATCATTCTTATGAAAGTTTCATAAGTGAATGATTAACAGACAAGTATGATTAACTTTGAGATTTTTGAAGAATAAAGAGGCTTCCATGCTGAGAAAATGCATCTTGCTAGATTTCCCCCCCTACTTTAGGCCCATTTCTTGAACATTTATTAAAACATTTTCATAATCTGGAGTATATTCAGACGGCATTTTTAATTTTATTAATACTACACAGGGGTTAGTTTTAATTTAAAGCTGTAGCCGGCTTCTTAAAAGAGGTGTGCAGCTTTATGCCTTGTAACCTTAAATGCTCCAACATTCAAATATTCCAGAATAATTTGCGCACGTTTCAGCTATGTTTAATGATTCAGAAGAATGATGTCTGAAGGTTGCAAATACTGCATTGCTTTCATGGGGGAGGGAGTTGTCCATGTCAGAATGTTCATACTGCTACCAGTCAAAAGCCATTCTAGGGTTATTCTGTTTTCCTCCATGCAATGAGATGATGGCATTGCCTTCACTTACATGGTGTAAAGTGGGATCTGCAAGGTCCACGGTTTATTGTGGACAAGCAGAATGCTGGTGTGAGCTGCTCAGTTGCTTCTGCTTGCTGTGAAAGAAGCCAAGCAAGTTATTCTACAGCTCGCAAGCTAAAATCTAGTATGAAGTTGCAATGCGAGTAGACTCCTTGAATCAATGGAACTCACAGAGTCGTTGACTCGCCAAATCCCCACTGATTCAATTGAGGATTTTTTGGTGAGTGAATTGCTTGGTCAGTTCCATTGATTCAGTGTTCCTTGCTGTTATTTGTCTTTCAATGTTCTAATGTTAAGAACTGACATTTGGGCGTGCGGGCTATACGCCAATCCTTCTAATCTAGACAACACCACATTGGGGGGGAAATGACTGCTCTGAGTCCGGAAAAGCATTGGTTGTACACACTTGTGCTTCACAACTACTCAGATCAGGTGCACCCAGTGACCTCAACCAGGGTGGAATGAAGATCCCTAAAGGCCTAGATTCAGCCTATGCATTTAGTTGAATGGTCTTGTACTTGTTTTACTTATTAACCTTTGATTTCCAGTGTGTACCCATTGGATTCTGGCTATCAGGAAGCCACGTCATTAGGCCAAGGGAGTTTTCAGAGGTTATACATTAGCAAGTCAGGCAGCAATCGGCCGTTTCCAATTGTTGTCAAAGCATAAACATTTTACACAATTATCTCCAGCACTTGACTGTGTTTGCAGCTCACGTGCCTATAGGATTATAGTGTTTATTGTTTTAGGGTCAATATGAAGGGAGGAAGTCGGCTTTAAAAATAGCTGCCTTTTGTTTTGTTCAAGATGGACTGGGCACAGGTGGAGTGTGTGCCAGTAAAGTAGACTGAGAAATCTTATTCTTCAGAAGAAGTGGTAGTGGGGACAAAAGCAAGTACTGGTTGTGGTAATATACTGCATATTTCAAAAATCACCGTGAACTAAAAATGTGCACAAAGGGCAAGCTGCGAAATAGAGCAAAATAAAGTGAAAATTATATGTGAGATTTACAGTCATCATAGTTTTATTCCACAATGAAAAAATGACTAGGAAATTGGTTTTATTTTTACGTCGATTTAGCCAAATGACTGATAATGGGTTTAATGACTTTCCAAAGGTACAGTTATCTTAGTACGAATTTCACGTGCTTGGGAACATCTGGAGAGAATTTTTTTTACAAAACTTTTCTGTTTATTTGCTCATTTGTAGTTCAACACAAAAGCAAATTGGAATACTCTAAAATGAAAGGAGAAGTGCTGGTAGTTGAATAGTAGATATACAAAGTGACTAAAAGCTAGTGGTTTGAGAGGCAGAATCTAACTCCTTTTCTGACACTGGCCCAGAACAAGTAATCATGTAAGACTGGCAGTGCTCATTGTGGAATAACGGCAAACAACCATGCCATTAAGTTCCTCACAAATTGCTCCTCCAGTCACCTGCCCTGATACCACTTTGTTCAAACTTGTAAGAGAGAAGGGTCAGCTTTCCACTTGCATTGTTCAGTCTGAAAACCTACAAGTGTAGTTTTCAGGTGTGAGGGGCGGAGGGGGGACAGGACAAAAGGACGTATTCTAGATGTAGCACAAGAATGACAACTGGTTGTGTCATTTAATCAGTCATGACTGATTAAATTAATTATGCCATTTTCCAGAAAAGAATGTCTAAAGAGGAAATGTTCCCAGGATTCTTCATATTATGGCTTTATGTTAAACTGGGTTGGGCAGTGTCCTTTAGAGCTGACTCCAGGTGTAACCAGACATCCAAAAGTCCAAGTTCAGGATGTCATTTGAGGGATTCTTGCTTCCACATGCAAAGAGCAACCACACCACACCTCATAATCAAGGTTTCATATTTTTTTCAAGATCATTGAGTGTCAGGGTGGATTTGATTTAAATCAAATCAATTTAAATTGTGATTCGAAATTTAAAAATAGATCTTTTATTATTTAAATAAAAATAATTTTTAAAAAGACAATGAATTCATGATTTTAGCTGAATTTTTTTTCCAAAGAAGTGGTTTGGGCTAAGCATGGAGGAGGAAGCTGCTTCATGATCTTGTAACATTGGAAGGTTTCTCTTTACATCTTCCATGGTGCTTTTTGCTTTAGAAGGGGAAAGGAAGTTCCATAATTCTTTTTAAACTGGCAAATCACAACAGAGAGGCTTTTTAAAAAAAAGCCTTTCCCAAGCATTGCTGACATGTTAGCAAACATTAAAAAGAAATGCAAAGCTTCCACTCCTTTACCCTCCAAATGGCAAAGAAGCTTCCCATTCTAGCAGAGGGACAGCCAATGCGCTACTTTAATTGCATGACACTAGCTGGAAACGAAGCAAAACGGAGAGATCCTACCCACACCTACAAAAAAATATGACTTGCATCATATGGTTGCTGACGAAAGGAGCAAAGCAGCCTGTCCACAGAGTGGACCAAACTGTGGGACACATCCTTGTGTACTTGTACACTCTTGTTTTGATACTGCAGTGTCTAACCAACATTCCCCCCCCCCCCAAAAAAAAACCAGTCTCATAGAAAATATAGTTTGTATTTTCCTCTAACTTTCTGGTATATTGTATATATAAAGGACAGTATTTATCCTTTATCCTCTTATCGTAAGTACTCCAGTTCAGACCTTATTTAGTTCTAAGTAGTCCAGTTGGAAACAGTGCAGAAACATAGGTCTCTACTAGAAACGGTTCCCATGTAGCTTATTGCCTTTTTAAAATACTGTTTAATCCTTTTCCAGATCGCCCTGGATTACTGAATGTGAAGCCCATTGAAGATATTCAAGACAATTTGCTCCAAGCTTTAGAACTCCAGTTAAAGCTGAATCACCCTGAATCGTCACAGTTGTTTGCAAAACTGTTGCAGAAAATGACAGATCTCAGACAGATTGTAACAGAACATGTACAACTTTTGCAAATTATCAAGAAAACGGAGACAGATATGAGCCTGCACCCACTCCTACAGGAAATTTATAAGGACTTATATTAAGAGCCATATAATTCCAGATTCATTAACATGATGTACGTTCCTCTAATTGCACTATTTCTTCTGAAAGGGAAATATTACATGCCAAACAATTACTGTGAAAAAAACATTTAGAGAGAGAGCTTTACTATTCTAGATCTATTTTATGCATATTGTTTATAAGGATACATGTACTATTTACTTTTAATATTAAAATGCCTATATCAAGAAATTGTTGGCAGTATTTTCATAAAACATTATTGCTTGTTTAAATCGGTTTAGAAATACTGAAGTTGGTTAGCTCTTCAGTTAAAATACATCTTCACAATAAAAGAAAAGTTTTGTTCTTTTTTTTTTTCCCTGAGGCAAGTTTCGTAGATATTTTAGTAGTTTTTCTGTACATGTCCAAAAAACAGTGTCAGGTCACTGTTGATTAGATATATGAGGTTTAGTGTCTTATTTGTATATAAAAACATTTTGAAATTCACTGAAAGAAGCAGAAGCATACTCAAATTTTAGCTCATGATTTCTCATACGCTGTTTGGAATATTACTGTAGTTGGTTTTTAAGGAAGCCATCCTAAGTAGTTAAACCCAGGTGGTATCTGTATGTGATAGAAATTACATACATTCCCATGTAATACTACAACAAGCAATTCACAGCTCTCAATATACGCAACTGGGGAAAATAATTACTTGGTAATTCCAAGAATCCCCTTGCCAGCATGTCCAGGCCTGCTGAAGATTTCTGGGAGTTGTAATCCAAAAATAACTTTTCCCATACTTTTTGACTTTGTGGCGTTGGTGTTGTGTTATCCTCAGAAATGAACACTGTTGCTCATTTTACGTCATGTGTGTGCTGACTGCAGCTGTCGGCATCAAAAGGTGGGGCCCATTCTTGCACCCTGCTGCCTGAGGAAGCCCCAAGCATAAGATCAGAAAAACCAGATTTGAATCTCATGTTGCCCCCAAGAATTAAAGACGTGGGGTGTAGGGTGGCAGCCTCTGTGCTCCTTTTGATCTTCACAAAAACTGGCAGTAAAATCACTTCATGTGCTTTGCTTTCCAGCAAATTGAATATCACAACGCAACTGGGATTTTTGTGGGCATGGATTGTGCATATTTCCCACTACTACATTATTCAGGTTAGGCACACAATATTTATCAATCAACAAGTTGGAATAAGCAAAGATGTACCGATTTTAAAGTGTGGGAGGAGAGAAATCATGCTGCATTGGAAACAGGTGGAAACACTTACAGCTTCCTGAATGAGAATGACCCCTTCCCCCCCTTTTTTTCCAAGAGATCATGCTTCTGTCCTTGGCTGGCAGGTAGAGTTACTATTCACAACTGAGAGAGATTGGAGTGGGTGCTTGGGAGACTCAGCTAAACCTCAAGTACTAGAAAAACTGTAAGATCCTAGGTCAGTGATGCCCAAACTGCAATTCAAAACCCAGTAATATTTTTGCAAAGTGCCAATACAGTAATTTAACCTGTATACAGGTGGCTATGAAGGAGTGATGTCGGGTGCCCACAGAAAGGGCTCCGAGTGCCACCTTTGGCACCTGTGCCATAGGTTCGCCATCACTGTCCTAGGTCATCCATATGGTATAGGAAATGGTCTGGGTGGTCCTCCTAAAGTAGAGCCTCTTTTTGGTAAGATACAGCCTACGTTGTCTACATTTGCTTCACAATAATGCCATGTAGAGATCAACAATGGAGGACCCTCCCTCACTCTGCTGCCACCCCAATGCTCTGGACTGCCCTTCTGACAATTTTTGAGTGTTGGCCGCACTGCCTACAGCTTCTCAAAGTTGAAGTCCAAAATGTATTGGAGACCCAAAGGTTTCCAACTCTGTTGCAAACTGAACACCAGAGGCCACAGCTCCACGAGGTAATGTTACACAGTGTCTGCAAAAGAAAAAAAAATCTGAACTGAAGCTGCCTTCTGTTGAATTAGAACATTGGTTAATATTGTAGGTATATCCCCTCCAACTAGAAGTGGTGTCCAGTTGGTCTTCAGCAGGTGTCCCATATTGATCCATGGGTTTTTTTTACCTGGAGGAGTGGCTGCTGGAAGATTATGCTACAGTGGTCACAGTGGATGAAATTTGCACTCTACTTGGGACATCACACAACAAGAATCTGTGCCCTCCTCCGTGAGTCCTCATCCCTTCCCAAATGGTAGGTCAGTGGTACACAGTGAGATATTAAAGGCACATTCTAAAACTGTTCCAACAAGAAGAAAAAATGGCAGAGGTCTAAAGAAACCACAATGGTTTACTAAAGAACTGTCAACTCAGCTAACTATTAAAAAAACAAGTACAAGCAATGGAAAAATGGGGAATGCACCAAAGAGGAATATAAGCAAACAGCTAATATATGCAGGGGGGTGGTGGTTAAAAAAAAGCTAAAGCACAAAATGAACTTAGACTTGCCAGAGAGATTAAAAATAATAAAAAGGGTTTATTTAGTTATGTCCTCAGCAAAAGGAAAAATAACGAAATGATAGGCTCTCTGCGTGGCGATAATAACCAGTTACTAACAGGAGACAAGGAAAAGGCAGAACTACTCAACACCTTCTTTGCCTCCGTTTTCTCCAAAAAGGAAGAAAGAGATCAGCTGGGACAAAGGGTAGATGAGGTAGGATGGGAATTGCAACATAGAATAGGTAGAGGGGTAGTACAGAAACACCTGGAAACATTAAATGAATTTAAGTCTCCTGGGCCAGATGAATTACACCCAAGGATATTAAAAGAACTGGCAGAAGTAATTTCAGAACCATTGGCAATAATCTTTGAGAAGTCCTGGAGAACAGGGGAACTCCCCATCGATTGGAGGAGGGCAAATGTTGTCCCCATCTTCAAAAAGGGGGGGAAAGAGGACCCAAATAATTACTGCCCAGTCAGCTTGACTTCAATTCCTGAAAAGATCCTACAGCAGATTATTAAACAGGCAGTATGTCATTATTTAACAAACAATGCTGTCATTATAAGAAGTCAATACGGGTTTCTTAAAAACAAGTCATGCCAGACTAATTTATCTCTTTCTTTGATAAAATTACAGGCCTGGTGGATCAGGGGAATGCTGTGCTTATCTGGACTTTAGTAAGGCCTTCGATAAGGTTCCTCATGGTATTCTTGCTAAGACGTTAGTAGAAAGTGGGACAGATAGTGCAACTGTTAGGTGGATTTGTAATTGGTTGACTGATCGCATCCAAAGGGTGGTCATAAATGGCCTCCCTTCAGCTTCGAGAGATGTGACCAGTGGGGTGCCCCAGGGTTCTGTTCTGGGTCCAGTGCTGTTCAATATCTTTATTAATGACTTGGAGGAAGGAATAGAGAGTATGCTAATTAAATTTGCAGATGATACCAAATTGGGAGGGGTTGCTAATTCCCTAGAGCAGTGTTTTTCAACCACTGTTCCGTGGCAGAGTAGTGTGCCGCGAGATGTTGCCTGGTGTGCCGTGGGAAAAATTCTCCCTACACCAGCAATGCCCGCATCCCGCTCACGACCAAGGCAGCGGTGCGGCACCGGCGAGCCGGAGGAAGGCGGGGTGTCCAGAAAGAAGCCGGCTGCCGCAAGGCTTCCTTGGGAGATGTAGTTCCTCCTGCAGGTCTGAGATGCGGTC
Organism: Phrynocephalus guinanensis; assembly: GCA_037367245.1. NCBI lineage: Eukaryota > Metazoa > Chordata > Lepidosauria > Squamata > Agamidae > Phrynocephalus > Phrynocephalus guinanensis. The sequence continues at coordinate 39,572,619 of CM074734.1, read as the reverse complement.
CTGGGGAGGAGAGCGGACTACCTTTCCTGGCGTGCTGTTGACAATGGTCATTTTGTGTGTGGGGGGGGGTAAATAAAGGGGAGGACGTGGGAGGCTGAGGAGGGGATTCCTAGGACCTAGGGAGGAGACGGGGATGGGGGGTCCCTTCCGGGCCCTGTGGCTGCCTGGCTGGAAGGAAGGGAAGAGAAGGGAGGCTTATACTGGAAGGGGTAAAAGATGGGGGTTGGGGGTTGTATATGAAGAGCCTCCCCCAGCCCCACCTTCCTGGGTTTGCAAGTTCCTCTGAAAAAAAGTGCCAGGAGGAGGGAGGGCGAAGGTGAGGGCAGGCGGACATTTTGATAGGGATGCCTTGGGAGGGCCTGGGCTGGAGGATGGATTTGTTGTTGTTTTTTGGGGGGGGTGAGAAGTGTGTTTGTGTGTGTGTGATAGGCACAGAGTTAAATTTTTTAACATTTTCTAATGGTGGTGTGCCTCGTGATTTTTTTCATGAAACAAGTGTGCCTTTGCCCAAAAAAGGTTGAAAAACACTGCCCTAGAGGATATGATGAAAATCCAAAATGACCTTGACAGATTAGAGTGTTGGGCCAAAGCTAACAGAATGGATTTCAACAGAGGGAAATGTAGGGTGCTGCATCTAGGTAAAAAGAATGAATTGCACAGATATAGGACGGGAGATAAGTGGCTGGAAAATAGTACCTGTGAAAGGGATCTGGGAGTCTTGGTGGACCACAAACTGAATATGAGTCAGCAGTGTGATGCGGCAGGTAGGAAAGCCAATGCGATTCTTGGTTGCATCAACAGAAGCATAGTGTCTAGATCAAGGGAAGTGATAGTACCACTCTATTCTGCTCTGGTCAGACCCCACCTGGAGTACTGTGTCCAGTTCTGTGCGCCACAATTTAAAAAGGATGTTGACAACCTCGAGCGGGTGCAGAGGAGGGCGACCAGAATAGTTGAAGGTCTGGAAGAAATGTCATATGAGGAACGGCTTAGGGAGCTGGGAATGTTTAGCCTTTCAAAAAGAAGGCTGAGGGGGGATATGATAGCTATGTTTAAATATTTGAAAGGATGTCATATTGAAGAGGGAACAGGTTTGTTTTCCATGGCTTCAGAGACTAGGATTCGGGAAAATAGTTTCAAACTACAGGAAAAGAGATTCCATTTGAACATCAGGAAGAACTTCATGACAGTTAGAGCTGTTCGGCAGTGGAATATGTTGCCACAAAGGGTGGTGGAGTCTCCTTCTTTGGAGGTTATTAAGCAGAGGCTGGATGGCCATCTGCCGGAAATACTGTGATGGGGGTTCCTGCTTGGCAGGGGGTTGGACTGGATGGCCCTTGAGGTCTCTTCCAACTCTATGATTCTATGATTCTATGATTCTATGATTCAGTGGGCAGTAAATAGTACTTCCTACTGCAAGGTCCTTTATAGTAGCTGGCTATGAAAAGAAAACTGGGCAGCCATACAATTGTGCTGAGTCCACGTAAATATGACTGCATAATGAAAGCAATCAGATTGATTCCAACATGGAACTGTAGTTACTGCCAATTAGACATGGGCATGACCAGAAAAAATGACGTTTTGAGTTTTCATTTGTGGGAAGGGTCCGTTTCGGGTCGTTTCCGTTTGTCGCGAAATTTTTCAAAAATTTGTCATTTCGTTTGTCGTTTGTCGTTTCCACCGCGGTTTAGCGCGATTTGACTTCCCAGAGCATAGGGGCGTCACGCAATCAGGGCCGGCGCTAGGTGTTTTTGCGCCCTAGGCGGCAGGCGGGGCGGGGGGAGGTGCAGGCGGGCGGCGGGGGGGCATGGGTGGGCGGCGGCAGCAGGCGGGCGAGTGGGCAGGCGGCGGCGCGGGCCGCGGGCGGGCGGGCGAGTGGGCAGTTAGGATATCACTTAGGATAGAGGTTCTGTTCTTGGCTTGCACCCCAAATGTGTGTGTGTGCAAGCAAATTGAAGTTGGGAAAATAGAAAATAAATGGTAGTATATAATATATATTTAAAATAAATCCATACCTCCCACTCCCAGTCGAACCTCCCCCTTTATCCAATATCAGAAAAAAATCCTCACAAACTGCCAGAGAAGAAATAAAGAATAAACTGCTATTCCCTTCAGCAGACAAAGCTGCAGGGAATCAAAGAAATTATTTTCTAAATTCAATTCCCTCTCTGCCTGCCTAACCTAAATCCTAAAGCCTCCAGCCTCCCTCCTCAATCTCGATTGGATCACACCAGCACCAGCAGCCAGCCCTCCTCCCTCAACCACATCCATACACCCGACTGCGATTTCTGGAAGGTGCCTCGGCTTTTTATGCCCTCCGAGACATCCAGAAGTGTCAGTCAAAAACCTGGCGATGCCATTGGTGGAATGGTTCAAAAAATTTGCATGGTCCCATCCCATGCCCAGCCCAAATGGGCAGGTCTAAAAAAATAAAAAATAAAATAAAATAAAATAAAATCAATACGGCGTTTTATTGCTATAAAAAACCCACTGCTGCTACTATTAAAATTCAGGCATTTAAAATAAATAAATTTCACATGTTTCTGTGGTGATTTGGTGTGTTTTTTTGACCACGATTTCAAAAGAAAAATTGCGGTCGCCATTTTGGATCCCCCCCCCCACTGCATGGCATGGCGAGACGACGAGGATGACCCCCCCAGCCTGGTGCAAGCAGCCCCGGACAGGAGAAGGGGGGGAAGGCCGGGGACCCCCCAGAAACCACCCCTCTGGTAGGTGGCAAAGCCTCAGGCAGGCATATTTTCGCCTGTTTTTTTGGCCGGGAGTTGGGTTTTTTTAAAAAAACTTTTAAAAACTTTTTCTGTGCTTCGCATTGCGCGATCGCCGCAATGCCACAAACGGAAACAAAAAACCCGACCAAATTTTTCTTTTTTCGGTTCGAGTTCAAGTTCTGATGGCTTAATTACTGTTTCCATTATGTAACAGAAACAATAACCGAAAACGGAAATGACAATTTCGCCGAGTCATGCCCATGTCTACTGCCAATACTTATTAACCAAGTGACTTATTGAGTCCTATAATCTTGCATCACTATAAGAAGTGTGTGTTTGTGAACAAACAAATACAAACACACACACACACCAAGATGCAGGGCTTTCAGTGATACCAAATTATTGGATCTTGCTCATCTGATGTCTGCATAATGCTGTTCATAGACACCGTGAATTGGGTTTGCTCATATGCTTCTACCAGTAAGGAAGCATGAATTCACACATAAGTGGCAAAGAGTACAGTAGTTGAATATTTGGTTTAGTATCCTAACAAGGACATCAGTCGAGTTTAGTCTGCTTAGTCTATGTTGGAAAACATATCTCAAACATTTGTCTAACAGTAGTTTTAGCTTTCTTGAATGTTGAATGCTCAAGAAAGCAGGCTTGTCCTGAAGTTTTTAAGCAATGATGTGTGTGAATTGTTATCTGTACAATTTAATTTTAGCAATATAATGAATGGGAAAGGACTTACACAGAGTGTTGCTATGTGTTGTCCATAGCACAGACTCAGAATTATTTTCTAAAGCTCATACTGTTCCTTCAAATGAATTATTCTAATCATTTTGGGGGAATGTTTAAATATACTCTGTTTCTCTGGGAATCTATTTTTTAAAAAGTTAAGTCTTGTCAGTATCTAAAGCAAGCTGTCTTGCTTTTGGAACCTCCAGGGCTTTGGTAAAAATATTCCATCTCATAAATCAGTGGCTTTTTAAAATCATGAGAGCACCCAAAAACATTATACAACTAGCAACTAAGAATGAATGCATACATATGTTTTTGTTTGTTGGTTTACACTATGTGCCTTTCAGACTGTGATGTTACAGAAGAGGTGGATGGCTTTGCTAACTTTTTCTTCATTCTACTATTTAGTGTTCTGCTGGTTTTCGTAGAACAGACATTTCATAAAAATGACCTGGCTTTTAGAAATAACCATTCCCATTCCCAGCCTCTTGAAAATAAGACTTGAGAAGAATCTAAAATGTTCATGCCACCTTCTCTCTCTCTCTCTCTCTCTCTCTCTCTCTCTCTCTCTCTCTCTCTCTCTCTCTCTCTCTCTCTCTCTCTCTCTCTCTCTGTGTGTGTGTGTGTGTGTGTGTGTGTGTTGTGTCATTACAGTTGTGACCGACCCTTTGTGACTCCACGTCCATGGAGTTTTCTTGGTAGAAAAATAGCATTACAGTACTGCAGCAAGTAACAAATATTAAAATAGACTTAAGCCCTTTTAAGCATCAAAATATGGTTCTTTGCTTTTCTTCTTTATTCTTTTTCTTTGTTCATGTCAGAACCATTGCAGTACAATCAATAAACATATAAATTAATGTTCACCCAGTAACAGGCAATATCAAGAGCATTTAGAACAGCTGACACCTAATGTTCTGTAGCACATATTGAGGGGCATAGAATATTGAAAGTAGGAGGTGGAAATGTTGTTTTCTTGGTTCAAGGAACAACACTAAAAGCTGAAAGGGACACAAAAAGAATCATAGAACCAAAATGCAATTTAAATAACATTACTCATGAATTTAAGGAAGCCATGAAGAACAGGCTTGTGTTCCTAAACACAACTGACTGTGCACCAGAATTGTGGACTGAAACCAGATATATTTTCAGGGAAGAATGCAAAATAATTATTCCTATAAGTACAAAGATAAAACAAGCCTACATGGGTGATGGACAAAGTTCAGCAAAAATAAAAAGTTACTAAAAAAGCTTCAGAATCCTGGGTGCAGCATTTCAGTGACTATCACATAGAGGCAAATACAAGTATTACAATTATAGAAACAAACAACAAAAGAAAATTAACCAAAGGGGAAGTTAAACATAGATTAGGAATACTGAAAGAACATGGGAACATTCTATCTGACCAGGATACATGATAATAGGGCAGAAATGGTATACTGAGGAGTTATACAAAAGCACTGAAAGAATGGGAACTAGAAAAGATCATTAAAAGTAAGGAAGTGTCACTGAAGACCAAAGCCAAACTCATTCACATTATTATCACATTATGGGTATGAAAGCTGTACAATGGAGAAGGCTGCTGGGAAAAATTATTTGAAATTGTGATGTTGAAGGAGAGTGTTGTGCATACCTTGGACTGCCAAAAAGACAAACACATGTTTTTCAAATCAAATCAAATTCAAATCAAACCTGAACTTCCCCAGAAGTAAAAAAGACAAAACTGAGGCTGTCGTATTTTGGGCAAATCACGAGAAGGCAAGATGCTTTGAAAAAGACAAAAACGCTAGAAAAATTTGAAGGAAATAGGAAAAGAGGAAGCCCAAATAGGAAACATATAACCTAGACTCAAGATTACAAGAGCTGAGCTGAACTGTTGAGGCACACTGAGCCTCGCGGCATGGTGGACTCATCCTTCTATCCTTACAAGGTTGGTAAAATGAGTACCCAGCTTGCAGGGGTGGGGGAATGTGTTGTGTACCCTGCATAATTAAATTGTAAACTGCCCAGAGAGTGCTTTAAGCACTATGGGGCGGTATATATGCAGAACATTTTATGGTTTTGCTTTTGAGGACAGGGCGTTTTGGAGAGCCTTCATTCACAGGGTTTGCCACACATCAGGGGTGACTTGACAACATTTAACAACAAGGAAACCTGAGGAGGTGTTCTCTCTCTCTCTCTCTCTCTCTCTCTCTCTCTCTCTCTCTCTCTCTCTCTCTCTCTCTCTCTCTCTCTCTCCCCATGCAAAAGCATGCATCTTCTTGAGTGCAAGCTGAATTATACCTGGTTACTTCCAACACCAAAAACCCATGTCATGGATGATATAGTGGTCGTGGAGGGGGTGTCTCTCTTTTAAATTTTCAGCACCACCAAGAAGATAAACAGATGTGAGCTTTCTTTGTGTTTTTCCAGTGTGCTGGGGATAACCCTCTGGGATATGCTCTCATGTTTGTACTTTTAAGACTGGAAGTTGAGGCATGGCTACTGGACTTCTTTTTGAGAGATAGAAACGTTTCACTGTTCATCCAAACAGCTTCATCGGTCTGAATACAGCTAGTGCAAGTCCTCCATCTTATAGTCAGCTTTGACCTCTTGTCACCCTGGTCACCTGGATAACTGAGAATCTTCACAGACATACTTTTAAGACGTTTGGCACTTGCCAAGTAAACAAAGCAAAAGAGAATACATGACAATAATGAAGAAGAGAAAAAGAGAATAATACCACGCCCTGAATTCTAATGTCTACTTGCATATCTTTTTTAATGGAAAGTAGGACACAAAGTGACAGACAGCAGCTGGGTTAATAATTGCTGAGCACATAGCCCAAACTACATATTTTGCTGCCTGAGGAAGAATTTGAATTGAGGTGTGGCATATGTTTAAGACTTGCACTTGAGGGGGGAAATGGCTCTCCCTGATATTAAAAACACAATACTCTTTATTCATTCATTCAGGATATTTTTACCCCACCTTTCTCCTTGGAAAAGGACCCAAGGTGGCTTACAATAATGAGAGACAATATACAGTCCAGAACACTTAAGACATATTCAAATTAAGAACAGGGAGTTAGAAGAGGCATCTTAGAACTTTAAAAGGTAACAGTAGAGCTACAAAGAGCACACAAAAAGAAAAGAAAAATCCATTATCATGGGTGGGATGTAACATGGAAAGCACTGGTGTTCTTATTAAATCAGTCAATGCAATCATGTATGGTAATCCATATCAAGTCACATAGTAGGAAGTCCCTCATTCAGGGAAAGCTTGCCTGAAAGCTTGCTCTGCTTCTGGAAAGACAGCAGAGATGGGGCAGTCCTGGCCGCCAGCAGGAGGGAGTTCCAAAGTCTGGGAGCAGCAACAGAGAAGGCCCTTTCATGTGTTCTTCTGAGCCGCACCTGTGAAGGTGGCAGGATGGAGAGAAAGGCCTCTCCTGATGACCTTAGCTCCCAAGCTGGTTCATACTGTGAGATTCAATCTTTGAGGTAGCTTGGACCCAGGCCATTATGTGCTTTGTAGGTTAAGGTCAACACCTTGAATTGTGCCCGTAGGTGATTCACTAGGGAATAATCTGCTGCCCTTTCAAGGCACCCAGAATTAGCCTCCCATGGCAACCACTCCATTCTTACTGTTGGCCATCCAGAGGCGGTCTTGTATTCTGCCTTCTCTTGGACACCCCAGCTAGACCAGAGGCAGAGCATCCATGGAGACCTGCTTTCTCTTTGTGAAAATAGAATGGTTCACAATGTGCAATCTATTCAAATGTAAAATAAAAAACATGGGTGCTCCCTGGTTGAAGAGTCTGGTTTTACAGGAAGAAGAGGCAGAGAACACCCAGAAGTGAATGTGTACTCTTTCCCTTATGAAGAAACATCATGAGCCATCATAAAGCAGGGATGCCCTCCAGAAGTTGTTTGAGTGCAACTTCCATCAACTGTATACTGGGCTGGGAGTTGCAGTCCAAAAACCTCTGGAGGGCTGCACTTTGCACACCTTTGTTGGGCATGAATGAAAATTTTGCAGATGTTTGTCAAAGAGTGAAAATCCATGGACCCAGGGAATGTGCAACAGAGGGTATTACAGGCACAGTGCAGCGGAATGGGATTTAGAAAATAAAGAGACAGGGGGGGCATGCTTGTGTGTCTTTTAGGGCAGTGCTCCCCAACCTTTTTGTCCCCACGGACCGGTAAATGTTTGATGATTTTTCCGTGGCCCGGGGGTGGGGGTGGGGGTGGGGAGGGGGGCGGAGATGGGGGGTGTGGGGGAGGGCGGGGGGGCAGGGGAGGGTGTGTGGGGGGGTGGGGGAGGGGGGGAGGGGGAGCGGGGGGGCTTGGCGTGTGTGCCTTGCGGGGGGGCCACGGGAGCGGCGGCGGCGGCACTCGCCGGCTGGGGGCGTTGGGCGTGCTGCTCCCCCCCGCGCACACGGGCGGGGTGGGGGGGAGCCCGGGGCTCCTGGGCGGGTGGGCCCTCGCCTCCTCCTCCTGTCGGCGGCCGCGCACGCACACTCCGGTTGGGGGGAGGGCTCGGGGCCCCGGCCTCTCTCTCTCTGTGTGTGTGTGGGGGGGGGCAACAGCCCCATGGCCCCCCCGGTGCATCCTCCTCCTCCTCCGCCCTCCTCCTCCTTGCCCTCCACCACCACCAGCAGCAGCAGCATCCACGGCGGCGGTGGCGCGTCCTCCTCCTCCTCCGCCCTCCGAGGGACAGAGAGCGCGGTCATGCGGCTGCTGCCCCGGGCGCCTCCGCCGCCTTCGCCTTCGCCCCAGCCGCCGCCGCCGCGCTTCGCCCTGGCCCTGACGGTGCTGCTCAGCGCCGCCACCGCTGCCGCCTCCTTGTCCCCGTCGTCCCCGTCGAGGTCGGTGCTGCTGCTGCCGCCGGCGGGAGTGCTGGAGGCGTCGTCGTCGTCGGGGCCTGGGCCGGGCGCCGAGGGCAAGCCGGAGGAGGGGTCGCCACCACCGGGCACGACGCCCTCAAAGGAGGAGGAGGAGGCGCCGGCGCTGAGCAGCACCGTCAGGGCCAGCGCGAAGCGCAGCGGCGGCGGCGGCGGCGGGCGCGAAGGCGAAGGCGGCGGAGGCGCCCGGGGCAGCAGCCGCATGACCACGCTCTCTGTCCCTCGGGCGGCGGGCGGCTCCTCCTGCGCTCCTCCAGCCTTCTTCTTCCATTGGCTGCCCGTGGGAGAGAAGACGAGGAGGAGGAGGGCGGAGGAGGAGGAGGAGGACGCGCCGCCGCCGCCGTGGCTGCTGCTGCTGCTGCTGCTGGTGGAGGGAGAGGAGGAGGAGGAGGAGGGCGGAGGAGGAGGAGGATGTGCCGCCGCCGCCGCTGGCGGCGGGCAGAGGAGGGAGGCAAAGGCAAAGGCGGCAGCGGCGGCTCCTCCTGCGCTCATCCAGCCTTCCTCCTCCACCGGCCGCCCGCGGGAGAGAAGAGGAGGAGGAGGAGGGCAGTGGAGGAAAAGGGGAGGAGCCTCCCTGGCCTCCCCAGGCGGCCCGGTGCCGACTGGTCCACGGACCGGCACCGGTCCGCGGCCCGGGGGTTGGGGACCACCGTTTTAGGGGACACGGCGGCTAATTTCTGGGACTATCTGTATGTTATGAAACATGACAGCAAGTGCTCTTCATAAATGATGGCTTTGGTTACATAGCGTTTAGTATAACTGTACAAAAAGTCTTTAAATTGGCTTGTGACTCTCCCGAACATGGCCTCATAGGAGCCTACAATGGGGCTCTTTATAAGGGAAGCGAGAGACAATGAGTTTGATTGAAGCAGCAAATAAAAATAAAATAAAATAAAACACTTGGGCTAAATGGGAGGAGCAGTGAATTGTAGCTGTTAAGAAGTGTATTGAGTTTTAAATGTTTCAAATATTAGCAGAGTTATGCATTGGCGTGGAAAGATAATCGCTAAGCACAGTTTTGAAGCTGGGAGACAGATATAACTTTAGCATAAAAGCTAGTATTACCAAAACATTCACAAATACACAATGAGATAAAACACGCAGCATAAATATCAGAGTGGTGGGGAAACTGCTCATTTCACCAAAAAGCAGTCCCAAAGTAAAATGGATTACAACAATCCTGCCTGTTATACATATGGCAGACATCATATGAACCAAACACATGAGTACACATAGGGAGACAATATTAAGCAGTTACCCATGGCACCTGGATATAATTATTTTGACCTTTTCATGTGACTATACTATTCACCTGTGTCTTGACAAATGACTATGCAAGACAAGGAAGGCCAATATATACAGCATTTTCCCATATATAAGACTAAAATTGTTAGACTAAAAATTGAGAGTTGTCTTATACACAGAAGTAAGCCGAGGAGACCACTGTGCAGTTGCAAAACTGTAATTTTGGGTTGGAAAAGTCTTATACATGGGAGTGTCTTATAGATGGGGAGAAATATGTTAACTCTCCCAACCCAGCAGATGCTGAAAACTACATCGTCCTTTTTCTTTCTTTCTTTTTCTTTTATTTTCTTTTCTTTTTTCTTTTTCTTTTTTTTTTGGCTCTCAGGTGACCCGGGTTTTAGCCATTGCTGTGTTTTCTGTGAGAAATTTTCAAAACCTATGTGCTGTATCAAAAAAAGCTTTGGGCATGGACAGAACTCTATCACTCTGGGCTAGCAGATTTGCCAGAGGGCCAAGGCTGTAGTTCTTAGGGTGTGCGATTATCTGCCACAACTGGTTTCCAGTAGTTTTCAGAGGCTATTTCCTTGAGAAGGCATTTTGTTTTGGGCTTTGGCAGTGTCTGTATTTTGTGTTACAATCCAAAGTAATATCTAGATCAGGGGTTCTTAACCTTGGGCCCCAGATCTTCCTACATTAAAACTCCCAGAAGCCTTCACCACTAGCTGGGAGTTGTAGTCCAAGACCATCTGAGGAACCAGTGTTGTAAACCACTGATCTAGAAACTTTGGGGCAAAACAGTGGTCTAGTTGGATGCCTTTCTCATTAATTTGAAGTGTCCAAAATGTCTGCTTACTTTTCAAATGTAAAAATATAGTTACATTGTTCCAAAACAACAACCACCCAGGATGGTCTTGTGTTAATGGAAATCTATCTGACTGACTACATTCTGTCATCTGTGTACCTATATATTTATTGTATTTTTATTATATCCTGCAGGCCATTCAGGAAGGGTTAATGTGATAAACATAATAAATTAGTAAATTATGTGGGACATTCCTAATCCATGTGGTTGACACGTTTTCCCAAAAGCATAAGAGTCAGAACAGAGATCTGACCTATTTAGGCAATAGTTCTTCCAACTGCGGATCTATAAAGTAATTTATCTAAGCAATGGGTAAGAATAGTGTATGGACATGGCAAGTTGTGGACCCCTATTTTTCACATGTTCTTTTGAGTCCTTTTAGGATGTTTTTCTTTAATGGAACTGGGCAGAGTTTCTATACCTACATGTGGCTACCATGATGAACCTCTACATAACGCATGGCATGACAGGCAGCAGTTGCCCAAGAGGGCTCTTTGGCTCATTAGAGCCTTTCAGATGGGAAAAAAAAGCAGTCACATGGCATTCTCCAGAGGCAGGGGAGGAAAGGAGAAGCAGCAGCCCGATTGGCTCTTACAATGGGACGAGCTGGCAGGACTGTGGATTGTCTTGTCCCACTTGCAGCAAAGATTATTAAAGCCATTCTGTTGTGTCAGCATATCCTCAGCTTGTTAGTGCTAAATCTCAGCTGGCCGTTGCTTGGCAGAAAGAGCAAAGGAAGCTTGCCAAACAGGCGCAAGAAAAAAAACACTGCCTTCAGTATAACAAATGAGGCTGCATGTTGCTCTTGACTCTCTCCCTCACACACACGCATGGACACACACAAAACACACACCATGCGCTTAAGCAAGGAGGGAGCAGAATATGGTGGTAAGAAAGGGAAAGAGTTTTAGAACAAGTATAATGGTCCACTTTTATTTGTCCTGAAAGACCTTGGGAGGCAAAATGGCAGCCACTGGAGAAAGTGGAAGACTGCCTCAGAGGAACATATTTTGTATTCTTCCCATGTTTCTCTTATTTGCAAGGTGGTATTCATCTTGTAGAGTGAGGAAGATCTTGTGTTCACACAATCATGGATCCACTGGTTCCACTAAACACATAGCCATCCATCACTCCCCTTTTCTTCAAGTATAAACTGACGGGGAAGGCATTTGGGTGATATTCTAATTGCTGTCCCGGTGCAATTCAACTTATCAGAAGCTCAGACAAGTCCAGGTCCATCATTCAAGGAGCACAGATCATGCGGACACCTTTTCAGGGACCTTGTGAAGGCCCAGGGATTTGCCAACTTTGCGCACAGGTAAGCCCTCATATCCTCACATCGTCTTCCTGAGCAAAGCAACCACTGATATTGCTTCCATCTACTTCCAGAGGCACTGTAAAGATTATGCAAAACGATCCTCAGAAGACTGCAACCTGGGAAAAGGTTAGTTCCACAGGATTTCATACCATTTTACAGCAAAGAAGAATGAATGTAGAGTATTTTATCTGGCTTCAATGACTGTAAAACAACTCAGAGGATTTTTCAAAAAAACCAATAGGTTGGCAAATGCAGAATACAGTGGAACCTTGACTTACGTCATTAATCCGTTCCGGAGGTCTGGACTTAAGTCAAACATGACTTAAGTCAAACAAACTTTTCCCATAGAAAGTAATGGGAAAGTGGATTAATCCGTTCCAGACTATGAAAAAGACCCCCCAAAACAGCAATTTAACACAAATTTGACTGTCTAACCAGACAGCAATAATCGATGCTGTACTATAAAACAAGACAGCATTGTAGATGAAATAAGTTAACACATTTTAATTAACAAATTTTAATTAACATTAACAATTTTTATTAAGATTAAAAAAATGTATGCCTGCCAGGGAGAGGTGGAAGGTGGTGGCGGGGAGAAGCAGGTCTAGCCCGGAGCAGAGCCAGGCGCTCGCTCGGGCGGAGCTCGGCCTGGTCGGAGGAGGAGGAGGAAGGCCGGCCCGCTCAGGTGTTCACTGCACTCCAGCAGCAGCGGCGGCTCCCGGTGAGGCCAACCTCGAGTTCCTTGGCCTTGCCGAAGCCGCTGCAGGATGAGAGGAAGAAGGGCTGGGATCTTGGCAGGCAGAAAGTTTGGGGTGAAGCCCCAGGGCCAGGCCAAGTGTGAAGCAATCAAGGAGCCCCTGGTGCCGCCCCCCTGTGTATGTGTGTGTGTGTGTCCCCTCCCCACAGTTGCTCAGGGAGGGAGAGAGAGAGAGAGAGAGAGTCTGTGTGTGTGTGTGAGAGAGAGTCTGTGTGTGTGTGTGTGTGTGAGAGAGAGAGAGAGAGTGAGTGAGTGAGTGTGTGTGTGTGAGAGAGAGAGTGTGTGTGTGCGCGCGTGTCTGTGAGAGAGAGAGAGAGGGAGAGGTAGAGGGAGGGAGAGAGAGAGACAGACAGACAGATAGAGAGAAAGAGAGAGACCCTGCTGCCCACCAAGGGAGTCTGGGTGGCCCACGAGGCCCTCCCAGATTCCCCCCCACCTCACCCCACCCCCACAGCTGAGGCTGCTTGGCTTCTCTTTGCCTCCCTCCGTGCCCCCTCCCACCCCGTTCTCCTGGGGCCTCTTCCCAGGCTTCCTCCCCCTCCCCCGGTAGTTTCGCAGTGGAGGAGGCAAGGGGCCGGGGCGGCCGGAGAAACCGGCGGCGGAGGGGCCCCTTCGTTTGCGCTGGCGGCCCACGGAACCTTTCGGCCGCCGCCGCCGCCGCTGCCTTGTCCTCGCCCCCGCCGCCGTCTTCCTCGTCGTCGTCCTCTTCGGCGACTCTGGCGGCCTCCGCTGCCGCATTGGGAACCTGGAGCCTGGGTTGGAAAACCCTCCTGCGGCAACGCCGAGGACCAGCTCCGGGTGCTCGGAGCTGGACTCGCTGAAGCATTCGCCGGCGCTGGCGCCGCCACCACCACCACCAGAGGAGAGGAAGAAAGCAGGAGCTCTTGGCCCTTCTTCCTCTCCCCCGCTGGCGGCGGCGGCTTCCGCCGAGGCCAGCCCCGAGCTCCCTCCAAAGGCAGGAGCAGTTTGGAGGTGGCAGCCGGGACGCTGGGTCCTGGCTGCCACCCAATGTGGGGACCTTGCGCCGGGGCTCCGAGACGTAACTCGGAGCCCCGCGACGCAAGTCAAACACGTCCCTAGTGGACGTAAGTCAAATATGACGCAAGTCAAGCAGGACGTAAGTCAAGGTACCACTGTATTATTTATTATATGCTTTTTCTTAGCCAGTAGTAGTCACGAATGCTTTGCCATGAATCAAAATATGAACTCTTATATGTGTCTTGTAGTGGCTTCTTCTTTAGTTTCTGCTGTACCATAAATAAGAAACCAGAGGCAAGAGGATAATATTATAAGGGCACATTGGAAAGATCATGTTTGCAGTACAGTTGATGACACCTCCCTCCATTGTCCTTCTCTTCCCTCCTGGGTGATAACCAGGCAAATGTTGTCCCTTTAGGCTTGTCCTTAATGTGGGCCCCGCCTCAAGTACCCATAGCATCTTGCTGATGAGGTCCCATCTTGCTGTAGTGTCAGCAACAGGCTGACCCCGTTGGAACCTGGACCTCTGCTGATATGTCCAGTGAATGGACCAGATTAAAACTGTGCTCCTGCAGTCTATTTGCCTAGCAGTCTTCCTCTTAGGACTACCCCCCTCCCGAGTCACCAGTGGACAGCCAGGTGCAAGACCCTCTCCTATGCCAGCCAAAAGGCAGGCAGCGAACAAGGGGCTCTCAGCTCCCGCCTCCAACTCTTCAAGCTCCAGTGGCTCTACATGGGCACTGCCATTGCTGAGCCCAAGTCATTGTTGTTGGGGCATGGGGGATGCCACTCGGCATCAGTGAGAAAGGCCAGGTCCCTGTTTTCATGCCAATCTCTTGTAAGCAATGCCTACGATCCTTCTACGGAGCCGCTTCTCCCTGCAAAGGTGCACAGAACAGGGGCATGCTCTGTAGCTGGATCCAGTGGCAAAAGAACAAAAGGATCCCAAATTTTTCACAGCGAGATCTCACTGAAGCTTTGCCGAATCGAATTGCTTTATGAAATGGGACCTGTAGGTGTTTCTCTGGAAAAGCTCTTCACTATTTTGGTCGGACGCAAAGCTAGAAAGATGATTCAGGAACTGATGTGTCAAACAGAAATCCGTCTCCCAAAATGCATCTAGTAATCAATCACACTAAGAGTTCAGCTCCAGTTCTGGCCTGTTTCTGTGGGAAAATCCCTACCGTGAAAGTCCCTTTACTGATCAGTTTCCTCTCGGGTAAGCTTACAGCAACTATGTTGGCAAAACGTTACCGCTCATTCTAAAGGCAGCCTGATCTTCCTGCAACCCTTGCCCCCATACGCTTTAGTTTAGACTGAATCCAGGCTGAAAATAAAAGTGTTAACCAGTTATAGAAAACTCTAATAAAAAAAAAGATTGATGTTAACAGGAATTTGCTTCCAATGCTTGGAAAACATGGCTGGAGAAACTGCAGTTCCCAAAATCAACACTTCCAAGGACTGTTGTGGAAACTGCTAGAATAATTTGTCACTTTAATATTATACTTTCCTATTATCCATCACACTGTTTGAGAAGGAGGTAGTATTACTGATTACCATGCTGAAAAAGTAACTTGTTACATTACTGTTTGCGCTGCTTGGAACTTTTCTGTTACTTTTCAATGCTTCTTTTTGGGGAGGAGACGGAACATAGGTAAAGGAATAACACGACACAAAAAATTAAGGTTAAAAGGTTTTTGGCTGCACCACATCCTTAAGACACCAAGGCAACGGAGGCTCAGGAACAATCTACAAACACCCTTTCTGTGATCTTTTAGGGTGTATTAGGCCTGGGACACTTTCCTGGATTTGGTTGTGGTACGTTCAAGGACTCCATAACTCTCTTTTCACCAAGACAGCACAAATTTCCACGGTTTGCCCACTGTTCTGTGCAATGCTCCTTTGCCTATGATCCATGAAGCTGCTTTTTTAAAAAAAACAGTGGTGCATCATATTCACCAACATCAAAATTTCTTAAGCCACAGTGGGCATGCTAATACATGTTGCCAGATATAAAACTGAGAGCCAGAACTGCAAGAAGGGCACGGCAGTTTTGTTGGAAGAGGATCCAACATGAGTCCCAAAATCAAAATCTGTCAAAATGTCCATCCTAACTAGAGATGGGCACGACTAGGGAAAATGACATTTTCGAGTTGTCGTGGGTCGGAGGCAGTCCGTTTCGGCTCGTTTCCGTTTTTCGCGAAATTTCGCAAAAATTAGTCGGTTCATTTTTTCGTTTTTTTTGTTTTCGTTAGTACTGGTTTGGGGGGGTAGCGGGCTCCTGGAGGGAGCTGCAGGAGTCAGCCAGAGCCACAAGTGACGGACTGGCAGACTCTTTGCACCCGCTGTGTCTCACGTACTTGCATGTAGTGCAATGCAAGTAGATCTGGCTTAGGGTTAAGACGGGTTAGCGCAAGGGCTAGGGTTAGGCTAGTTACGGGTGAGGTTAGGGTGAGTATTGGGGTGCACCTCTGGGTGTCTCTCTGACCCACTTAGAAGGACAGTGTATTGACGTATGGGTTAGGCTTAGGCTTAGGCTTCGGGTTTGGGCTACGATTAGTGGGCTGTTTATGCCCGATTGGCACATCCCAGAAGTCTCTGTGGTCAACCTGGCCAAGTGGCCATGCGATTAGTGGAAAATTTGCATGGTCCACTCCCATGGGCGAGCCCATCATTGCGAATGTGCAGGTGTAAAAAAAATAAAATAAAATAAAATGAAATAAAATAAAATAAAATAAACGGAGACTTTTTTTTTGCAAGAAAAACCCACTGCTGCTACTGTAAAAATTCAAGTATTTAAAATAGCTAATTTTCGCATGTTTCTGTGGTGCTTTGGTGGGGTTTTGGGCAACGCTTTCAAAAAAAAATTGCGGTCGCCATTTTGGATCCCCCGCACTGCATGGCAAATGGATGCGCCCTCCCAGCCTGGTACCAGCAGCGCAGCAGTAGCAATAGCCAAGGAGAGGGGGGCGGGGAAACCCCCCCCCAAATAAAACACCCTTCTGGCCTGCTAGGTGCCCTCAGACAGTTTTCGCCTACTTTTAGGGCCGGGAATCGTTTTTTAAACTTTTAAAAACTTTTTTTCTGTGCCGCTTGGCATTGCGCGATGCAAGTAACGAGCACAACAAATCAGACCAAATTGTTCGTTCGTTGGTTCGAGCTCGAATTCTGGCAGAGTAATTCCCGTTACCGTTTCCGTAGAGTATCGGATACGAGTAACGGAAAGGGAAACGGGAATACCGCTAAGTCGTGCCCATCTCTAATCCTAACTACTGGTACAAACAGATGCAATTCTCACTAGCAAGGGGAAATCCAAAGACATGTTTGACATTTGGTGCATACCACTAGCACCTACCCTCCGTTACAATTTGTTACTCTCTTGGTTAAAATGAAATCCCCTGGTGTTCAAACACTATTGTTGTTTTGCACCCGCCCAGAACAGTGAAAAATGCTTCTCTATGATGGAAGTCTCCTCTTTCCCCCATGTTTATCCAGCTGGAATGCCGCAATTTGAAAGAGCAAACCTCAAAACAGATTAACATTTGGTAGTGTTTAAAAGGACATGTTGAACATGGGGTTTGCTGTGGTTTGTGGGATAACAACATTGTCGATTTTTTTTCACTTCCCTTTCATTAAAGGAGGTTGTAGCAATTTTGGCTACCTAAACTATCTGGAACACTGCCATAGGACACAGTTGATTCTTCTACCGTAGGCTTGTATCCAGAGCGTGCTTTTGTGCAAATGGAAAGCATTCATACAAAGTTGGGGGTCTCTAATTTGTCGCCACTTCTCCTTACTACGGCAGCTACTTAACCAATCTGAAAAGATGTTTCTGTGCCATAGTATGGCAGTAGGTTGGAAGATGATGAAAACCAGAGGTCTACCCCACTCACCCCCCCCCCAAAAAAACCTGACATCCCCCACTGATTCAAGATGTTTCAAAACGAAAGAACAGGAGTGCAATGTGTCCCTTGATGCACTCCCCCGAACCTCCTCTACTTTTCCTTTAAACTGTTCCATTTCTGGGATGGGGGTAACAAAGTAAAGCAGACCAGCAGTGGATGGTACAATCTGAATGTTATGAATACCTCCGAGACTTCGCCAACATTTCAAAAGTATTTTGAAACCAGACATTGTGTAATCATGTCTCTGTTTTTCTAGTAGGCTGAAGACAACATTGTCTCCAGTGCACCGAGTCCTCTGTTCCCAAGACTTTTGGGGGACGGGATGACCTCCTGTTGCTGAAAAAGCAGGCGGAAATTGCAAAAAAAAAGTCTCTTTAATACTGCCCTGTATGCTTTAACATGCAATACTTTTATGCATTCCCCTTTTATACATCCCTTGGGCGTTGCAAGACCTACATTCAAAATGTAACTGATCCAGATTGTGTTAATGAGACAGCATAAAGGAACAGGAAGAGTATAGCTCGTCAAGTTGCAATGCCTTGAAATATCTAGTTAAGAATTCAAATAAACTGTCAGAGGAAGTTATTGGTGGATTTATGTTCTGCATTCTGTTTCAAAACTTCAAATGGATATCCATCCATTGTTGATCCACTTTAACCTTTCAGTCATCCTCATTACATGGATGCAATAATTTGCTTGACTTCTTCCTAACTATATACTTTTTCAGGTTGGGGGCTGATTGAGATCACTTTTCAGGAACTCTGATGATAAAGAGTGTGCCGAATCAGAGCCCAGATTCTCTCACCAAGACTGTCTAAAATTCTGCCATACCCAACCTAGATATCTGTCCTTTAGCTATTTTGGTGTTAACAGAATTTTCTGTAACTCTTCTTACAAAAAAAAAATCACAAAAAACCGTTACACAAAAGGTCAGAAAACAGTTCAGTTCCTAAGTGTCTGCAGAAGAAAGCAAAAATAGATGGTGTTTGGCAGACTTCGCCAACAGTATGGTTGTACACCCAGGTCACTAGCACTAAGAAATCATCATCATCATCATCATCATCATCATCATCATCATCCCCCCAAGGGGGATTTTGGTGGGGGGCTTAACCACTCCAGTAGGTCTAACCATACCAGAAAAATCTCAACTGAGGAACAGAACTAAGTGCACCCAACAACCCATGAATCATGGTGAAATATAAATAAAAAGAACCCTATACCAGCTCAGTCATCGCCCGGGTTAACAAGGACTGAGACAGGTGTTGATGAACCTGAAAATCCGTCGATAAATGGACTACAGGTCACGGGTCCCATTGCTGAGCAACCAGGGCATGGACCTGTAGAATTACTGGAAGTTGAATAATCTCAGAAGCGGCAGAAATATACTTTACCAGAGAATCAGACAATTATGAAATGCTATTATAGAGCAGACCCTGAAAAACAAGGCTACCACAAGCAGATGCACCAATTATGGAAACAAGAATATCCAAACTCCAAGATAACTGATTTACAATTAGCTGACCAGCGAAGATATATTATCAGAAACAAGGTGTTTAGTAAAGTTGAACTAGAAAAAATACGGAAGACTTCTGAAATTGGGGGTCAACAACTTATCCAAATAGGAGGAAAAATAGATTAATAACACCTGGGGGACATTTAACAGTCTGAAGTTGAAGAAAATATGGATGTTGTGCAAAATGTGAACCACAAGAAGGTTCAATTAGGATTGGAACACCAGCAGAGTTCACTATTAGGCAGCAAGAACTGAAGAATAAAATACTGACACATGCTGCATTAAATGAAGAGAGGGGATTTTGAAGACTGTGCCTAGAAAAAAATTGGTACCATTGATGAACTACGTAAACTCTGCACTTGCAACAATCCAGATAATGTCAACTGAACAGATAAATCAGCTTGCTTAGAGTGCAGCAGTAATAGTAACGGAAGAACTAGGGATTCCACAATTGAAGCCCCTCCCTGCCCAAATGTATTGCGAAACCACGGTGGAAGATCAGGCTGGAGCTTAAAATCAAAAGACTCCGAGCAGATGCAACTAACTTGAAAAACCTGCAGGAGGACAAATTAAAGAATTGTAAGATCAAGAAATAGTTGACTAAAAATACTGGCTAACTACAAGGAAAATTGGAGAAGCATTGGAAATAGTGAAGCAGCAAATAACAGGAACAGCTAGAAAAATTGAAAGATATGACACTAGATTTACTCAATATAAAGACAACCAGTTGTTTCAATCAGATCAAAGAAAGTTGTATCAGAGTTTAAACCAAAAGATAGGTATAAAAGATGAAAAGCCTGAAAAAACTGGCAACCATTCAGTTTTAGAAAGACATATGGGGGACTGGGAAAGACTATAATAGAAATGCTGAATGGCTTCAAGATTTTGAGAAGAAATTCTCCAAGTGCACAATGGACCAACTAGACATAACAGCTGATATGATCACCAAAAGATTGCAAAGAGTCAAAAACTGGATGTCTCCTGGCAATGGTCAATTGCATGAGTTTTGGCTTAAACACCTGACCAGTCTGCATGGGAAAATGGCCTAACAATTTAATGAAATTTTGAGGACAGGTTATATTAATGAGTGGTTAACAACTGGCAAAACCTATTTGATTCAGAAGGATCCGACAAAAGGAGCAATACCTGAAAATTACAGGCCAATAACGTGTTTACCAACTAAAGTTATGGAAAAGAGGAAGCTTGTCCTATGCAGGAGAATATGTGTCCTATTCCAAAAACTTTAAAACCCCACAGTCTCCCTCACTCATATACATACATCTTTTGAGGTGACCCAAGAGTTTTTTTCACTCCCTCACCACAGCACCAGAAAAAGCAAAGCAAAGCAAAGTGTTCTGCTTATGTACCGCCCTATACCACTCAAGTAGTCTCTGGGCGGTTTATAGTTTAATTACAGTATGCAAGCTACACATTGCCCCGCCCCCAGCAAGCTGGGTACTCATTTTACTGACCTCAGAAGGATGGAAGGCTGAGTCAACCATGACCCTGCTACCTGGGATTGAACCCCACCCAAGTCATGAGAACAGTTTTAGCTGCAGTACAGGCATTTAACCACTGTGCCACGAGGCCCAAAATCTCAAAATCAACGAATTTATTCTTGCAGTCCCACCTTTCCATTGCACTGAGGACATCAGCTAAGTTTTGACGAAGCAAGCTAGGCTTAGTTATTGACATTTAATCTTTTTCTCCCTGGTACTCAGACAAAAACTCCCAGGACTTCAGCCCTCTGTCCAGGGCTTCACTGTGTTTCCTCCTTTTGGGAACAGCTCTGACATCTTCTTCAGGAACAAGTTAGGAAGGAGGGGCAGCAGCTGGTCTCATGTAGCAGCGTTGTTTAGCTTCCTCGTGCCAGATGGCTCTAGACAAAATATCAGCATGACAAATGGCAAGAAGAAACGTTGGTTTGGTTCCTGCCAGAGTGATAATACTGCTTGACCACAAGATAATAACAAACACAGCCTAAGCTATCACCAAGAGACCTCCGCCTGCACACCGGTTCCTACTTCCTAGTCCATCTGGGATAAGGGAGAGTGGAATGTAATTTAGTACAAGTCTAGAGGCTGAAATCAACTTGGTTGACATCAGACTCAGAATTTCAGTAGCCCTGAAGTAAAGCTACTAACCTTGTGTTAAAATTATAGCATACAGCCTGGTCTGCTTTGAAAGCCCTCTCTCAATCTCCATATAGAAGAAAGCACATCAGGACCAACGCAAAGCATTCCCTACTGTATGACACAAATAATGGACAGGCATTCCTTTCCAACTGATAACAGCAACTGGACAGCAGTGCCAATCAAATAGTGTGTGCCCCCCCCTGCAAATTCAAGGCTCAAAACTAGCTTATAGGATGGCAGCATAGGCTGTATATAGCACACTTCTCTCTCCTCCAACAACCCATTGCCCTCTCGCAGCATCTCCTCCACGGGGCAACTGCCTCACTTTACGTAGCAGTAGTGCCAGCCTCGTGAAACTTCACCCTCCTGGTATTAAGATTGCCATTAGCACCAGGAGGAAGATGACACATATGCATCTAAATGGTACAACTACATGGATGTGACATGAGCTACGCAGCACAGATTAGATCAGAGGTTCCCAAAATGGTCTATATGGACCCCCAGGGGCCAATATTGACTTGCAGGGGGTGCATGCCAGTGAGAAAAAAATTGGGTTGCACAAAATGGAAAGTCATAATCAACATTTAGGTGTTCTGTAAATGTCTCATTACACCTAACACAGATTGTTTTGGCGCCATTTTCAGTGAGTTTTGGTGCCATTTTTGAAAGTGTTTGCATGCTACAAAAATGTATCCTTTTTAAATTGAGGTGCACAGAACTCCAGGTGGGGGTCTGAACAGAGCAGAATAGAGTGGTACTATCACTTCCCTTGATCTAGACACTCTGCTTCTGTTGATGCAACCAATAATCTCATTGGCTTTCCTGGCTGCCACATCACACTGCTGACTCATGTTCAATTTGTGGTCCACCAAGACTCCCAGTTCCCTTTCACAGGTACTATTTTCCAGCCAGGTTTCTCTAAAATATATGTCCACCAATATATGAAATTTTCTACCCTAAAAATTGGTCCTTGAGGTCTCTTCCAACTCTATGATTCTATGAAATCACATGTAATATGAAATGAAAACTTCTTAAATTGCAGATAAACATGATTAGATAAGGAACATTCCCTGTCATATTCAGAAAATGTTAGGGCCAAAATATTTTCAAATCTGGATGCACCTCAGTCTAAAGCTTTCTGTTACATTCTCAATTTTAAACACTTTTATACTGCTGTTCTTCAGAATGATGGAAAAGCCATTAAATCACAACAGCTACGTAAGAACAATTGTGTTGCACAAATATTTTCTCACAGCTCTGACAGCCAAAAGGAAACAAACAAACCCATTCCAAAAGAAAAACACTTGCCTGCAGGTAAGATTAAAAATCTGGCATAAATTGTGTATGCTTTTTTTCTCACACACCAGAGACATGTTTTATCTCTGGATAACATATCCCAGATACCCCATGTAGTGGAAAGTGATGACTAGGCTTCAGAAGGCCAGGGTCTGAATCCCTGGGGGTGTGGAACTAGAAAAAGCACTCCTTAAATATCTCACTTGGTTTGAAAGCCCTATTAGGGTTCTTGTAATTGGGTTCTGGTTTAAGGATACATAACAACAAGAAAATACCCCAAGATATTTGAGCATACTTCACCAGGGATATAATAATCTCCAACTGGGATCTCATCTGAAATATCTATTTCAGAAGGCTTCCGTGACATCCCTGCATTTTTATCCTTTTGCAACCAACAATCCCTTGTGACAAACACAGTTATGGATAGCTTCCCTGGCACAGATGTTTCTGTCTCTTTTGTTGCTCACCAAGCTCTTGTCCTCTCAAGCACTCTAAGCAGTCAACAACGACCAAGTTTCTCCACATGGCAAGCCAATATTCCTATGTTTTGAAATACCGTGTTGAGGCAACATCACACTTCATAATTTATTACATTGCTATTCTTGTTTAAACTGTCAAGAATTTCAGGGGGTGGAAAACATCATTATTTTTCAGTCGGTCCAGACATGACTGGAAGAAAGAAGGAAAATGGCTGCTGTAGACTGCTTGCTTATGATATGGAGTCCCACCTTTATGGGGTTTACCTTGGTATGAAGGCAGAGTGAGTGCTGCCAGCAGCTGATTTCAGGTGCCATGAGAGGACAGAGGGGAGAAGCTTGAGAAATTCGCTGCCTAAAATGCCTTAATAACTAGGCCTTTGAATAACACAGCTTGACAAGGGAGGGAGGCACCATTTCCTACTTTTCTTCAAGTACCTCAGGTTTGTCCTGGGCATTAATCTGAACCAAAACAAGGCAGAAAGAAGATTAAAAGAACCCCCTCTGTGTGTCTTTAATGATATTCACTCAAGTGTTTTGGACACCATGTACTCGGTGCCTTCCTGAAGGGAGTTTAAAAAGTGTGGTGAGATCTTCAACCAATTTGCCAAACCTGTGCCCAGCCACCCTGAGTATTTCCTCAACTTTCCTTAAACCCATGATATCAGTACTGTGTCAAGGTATCTACACAATGCAGGTCTGAAACCAGTGCCAACAGAAACAAAACAAAGATAGAAAACAAGACAAAGATGTTGTGGCACCTTAAAGGCTGGTGTACTTGATGTGATCATAAAGTATCCATGAGTGTCAACACAGTCAGAATGAGACTAAAACTTTGCTATTGGTTTGTCTGTGAAGATTCTCAGTCATCCAGGTGAGGTTATCTGGAAGTTGAGTCATGGCAACTAGAGATGGGCACGACTTGAAAAAAAAAATTTCGAGTTGTCGTTAGTCGGGCCAGTCCCGTTTCGGGTCGTTTCCGGTTTTCGCGAAAATTTGCAAAAATTAGTCGGTTCGTTTTTTCATTTTTTCGTTGTCGTTAGTACTGGTTTTGGGGGGGGAGCGGGCTCCTGGAGGCACCTCTGTGGGGTGGGTGCCTCCTCTGGCCCGCTATAAAGGGAAAGTGGGCTCCTCACCCACTAGGAAGGGGAAGCAGGCTCCAAGAGACCCCTCTACATGGGGGTCTCCCTTCGTCACCTGCTGCTGCTGCAAAATGCTATGCAATAGCCATATGGATATTGCATAACATAATGTGCAGACAGTGAGACCAGTGAGAGTGATAGCGTCATGCCCGCCCTTCACAAGGCTCCCGCACCACCATGTCTCACACAGAAGGGAATTGTACTTGCTGCGTGTAGTGCAATGCAAGCAAGTAGATCTGGCTTTAAGGTGGCTTAGTGCAATGGCTAGGGTTAGGCTAGTGACGGGTAAGGTTACGGTGGGCTAGTGGGTTGCACCTCTGGGTGCCTCTCTGACCCACTAAGAAGACAGTCTGTGACGTATGGGTACGGAGTCAAGGGTTAGGGTTAGGGCTAGGGCAGGTTTTAGGGGGCTTTTTGGCACATCCCAGAAGTCTCCATGGCCAAGTGGCCATGCGATTGGTGGGATGGCTCCAAAAATTTGCATGGTCGTCCACTCCCACATGGCTGGCCACTCGGCCAGCCCATCATTGCGCAGGTGTAAAAAAAATAAAAAAAAATAAAATCAATGGAGGACAGAGGAGGAGAGGAGAGACATTTTGTTGCAAGAAAAAACCCACTGCTACTGTGAAAAATCTGGCAGTTTATAAATTTCCGCGTGTTTCTGTTGTGCTTGTGTGTTTTTGGACCACGATTTCAAAAACAATATTGCGTTTGCCAGCCCATTTTGGATCCCCCGCCCGCACCGCATGGCATGGCGATGGCGACTCGCGAGTCCGGCTGCCCAGGATGGGGGGGAGGCGGGACCCCCCCCCTCCAGAAACCACCCCTCCGGTAGGTGCCCTGCGCCCTTAGTCAAGCAGGCATTTTTCCGCCTGCTTTTTTGGCCCGGGAATGGGTGGGGGAGAGTTTTAAAAGTTTTTTCCTGTGCCGTCCGTGCCGCTTGCTTGCGCTTTAATTGCGGCGGCCGGCGGCCGGCGAGACTGGGCTTTTTGCTGGCTGGCTGCGAGCCTGCGGCGAGTCCCACAGAGCAGCCCACTAGGACGGGGGATGGGGGGGAGGCCGGGGACCTCCAGAAACAACCCCTCTGGTAGGTGCCCTGAGGCACGGCAGGCATTTTTCCGCCTGCTTTTTGGCCGGGAACCGGGTTTTTTTAACTTTTAAAAACTTTTTTTTCTGTGCCGCGTGGCATCGCGCGATGCAAGGAACGAGCACGACAAATCAGACCAAAATTGTTCGTTCGTCGGTTCGAGCTCGAAGTCTGGCGGAGTAATTCCCGTTACTGTTTCCGTAGAGTAACGGAACCGAGTAACGGAAACGGAAACGGGAATACCGCTAAGTCGTGCCCATCTCTAATGGCAACTGAACTTCTTTTGAAAGATCAAAATGTCTCGCTACTCATCCAAACAGTTTCGTCAGACTGACAAAGCTGCTTGGATGAGTAGCAAAACATTTTGATCTCTCAAGAAACGTATTCCAGAAACTTCCAGATTTGCTATTGGTTGGTGGTGGTGGTGGTATCACACTACTGCCAGGGAGTGATGTTTTTCATTCTACTTTGCTCTGCTTTGCTCCAGTGTAGGATCTGCTTGTGTGGCCCCATGTTTGTATGCTGCTGATACACACATTTTGCGTGTGGGTGGAAGTCACTTGGTGATGTTTCTTTATAGTGTACAGTAGGTAGGCATATTATTGCTGGTAAATCTCCAATCCCCTGCACTCCACAGATGAATGAAACAAGCAAGAAAGAGGGGGAAGAGAGAGAGAATGAAGCAGCCGGGGGAGAGTAGAGGAGAGTGGCAAAGGGGGAAGGCTTTTGTGTTGAGAATGAGATGTCACAAAGCAATTTCAAGTATGTGTGGACAGGTGGTGGTGAGACAACTTGGTGTATCCCAGTACATTAAGTAACATCCCCTCCCCATTTGTGAATATAAATACCAGGATGATCTACTCACATCTGCAACAAACAAAAGAAACACCAGAAGGAACTAGAACCCCAAACCAACTAGAACACTGTGTGCCCTTTCTTTTTGAAACTTAATGTGACATCTCACCATACCTTCCAATTCCTTAAAAAAGGCCCAGAGTGGGCCAAAACACATTGGCTCATTAATATAAATATATATTCTGTGCCTCATTGCTTTGTTCTAGCACAGTGGCTCCCACCCTTGGTTAATCCAGGTATCCTTGGACTGCACTTCACAGAAGCCTTCAGCAGCTGCAGCACTGGCAAGGGCTTCTGGGAATGGAAGTCCAAGAACGCCCAGGTTTCCCAAGGTTAGGAAATGCCTGCCAGGTTCTGATTTAGTTCTGAAAACAGAACGTGCTGTCCCAAGAACACCTTTGTGGCTTTTGGTTTTAAATTTAGCAAGCAATTCATGGTGTGCAGATGTCAAGACATGCAGAAGCAAAGCTGGAGCGGCACTTCCAGCAACACTCTTTTAAATCCAACTATCAGCTTTCCTCTGCTTGAACCATTGCACTTCCTTAAGGAACTGCTACTGAGGGGGGGGGAGCAACGGATGTTGTCTGCAAATGGGATGGCGAGCGTGGAAGGGGGACTTCATCTCAGCTCGTTATTGCAATCCAAACTGGATGAACCATCAGGTTGAGTTTGTTGGGATCTGGGAGAAGGCAGAATTTGTCTAGCATAGGTAACAAAAATTCTGCAAAATAAGTCACATCCAAATGTACTCAAAATACCTCTCTCTCTTTTTAAAAAAAAAGCCATATTAAGGGTTAGCCAAGCAAGTAGATAAGATAAGGAAATACTAAACTACTCTTAATATAAGCATCTCCTCTTTGTTTCGGCTGTGGAAATAACAGAGATATAAGAGTTATGTTGTGCCGTCCCTTAAGAGACTCGTTTTTACAAATCCTAATGTATCTGTATACAAATAACAAACTCTTACTTCTCCGTCATGGTATTTCATTGTTGAATTATTTTCCATCTGCCACAAACACAGCGGGGAAATAATTTAATACTGGCATGAAATATCAAAGACTAAACAATTGGCATTTCCTTGAAGTTTTGCTATGCATAATATATACTTCTGACATTATCTGCAAGAAAATTTCAGACTGGAGTCTAAGCCTGCATTCTGGCAAATCTGAAACTCCCCTTGAAAATGTAACAAAACTGTAAACAAAAGGAATCGTTATCTTTTCATTACATTGGTGAAATTGTCAGCTAAAGGGAGCTTTATCCCTTACCAAGGGACGACAGGATGCCTCTTTTCAAGAGGAAACAGAACTAAATAGTCACGACTGTACAGACTTCACATTAATTTCTCAACTGGTCTGTGACGATTGCAGAACAAATCACTAACCATGGCTGGCTAGAACCTCTGTACTCTGAACTGATAGATATCGCTCACATTCAAGGTGAATTTCTCTGGGGATTCATCATATTTTTATGATGTGACCTTGATCTTCAGGTCACAGATTAATTTCTCTCTATGATCCCTTTCCCAACAAGCAAATTTACACAGCCAACTCAACACTTTATTCCACTGCTCAATATATCTATACTAGGCATGGGCACAACATGGAAAAATTGTGTTTCATTTTATTTCGTTTCATTTCCCGATGATTCGTTTTGTTTCATTATGATTTTTTTAAAGATTCATACAAAATGAAATAGAAACAAACTGATTTGTTACTCTATAAAACGGGTCCCCTGAGTCCTAGAGGCACCAAATTTGGTGGGTACCTTCCATGGACTCTCCCATTTAATCCTGCTAAATTTGGAGAGATTTTGGGTTCAGGGGGCCAAGTTATTCAACTTCAAACGGGGTGCCCTCCAAAAAAACATTTCTAATTGCAATGTTATATGCTTGAAAATAGTGATCCCCAGCAGCTAGCAGCATGGAAACTACAATGAAGATTCCTCAAGCTCTCCCTTATAAGCACTCCCAATTTGGAGAGGTTTGGGGTGCAGGGGGACAAGTTATTCAACTCCAAAGAGGTGCCCCCAGGAAAAAACATTTGTAATTTAAAAGTATTTGAAAATACTGATACCAAGCATCTAGCAGCATGGAAATTGCAGTGGTGTTTCCTAAAGCTCTACCCTATAAGCACCCCAAATTTGGAAAGGTTTGTGGTACAGGGGGCCAAGTTATCCAACTCCAACGGGGGGTGCCCATAGGAAAAAAATTGTAACTTAAAAGTATTTAAAATACTGTTCCCAGACATCTAGCAGTATGGAAATTACAGTATAGCTTCCTCAAGATCTTCTCTTTAAGCCCACCAAGGCACATTGGGCTGTATCAGAATTGCACTTTACCAAGCAGGCAGGCAGGCAGGCAAGAATTAAACATTGTGCTTGGGCCATATAACCCTCAGATATGAAGAGAGAGTGTGGATCTCTCTGGCATCATCAAGAAGACCAAGGTAGGTGTTAGAAATAAATGGGTCTTTCAGACCCATAACATGCAGGCAGGCTAGCAGGACTGGGAGAAAGGCAGGAGTTTGCCAGAATACTCCAGGTAGGAATAATAGAATAGGAGGAATCCGGTTTTGTTTTGTTTTGTTTTGTTTTTTTGATACATGGGGGATTACTGTATTTATAAAGAGTCTCTTTGATTTCCTGAGTGGGGAGGTGCTCGAGTTGAAGAACAAAAGAGCGTGGCGTACATCTAGGGTGTACAAAGTTTGTTCCAGATCTGTAGAAGTGGACAGGAAAAAGTGGGTAACACAAGTGGTTGCTTCATATGAAATGTAGATACTACCTTGGGAAGAAATGAAATATCAGGGTAGAGAGTAACTTTACTGGGATGGAACTGCATAAATGGAGGATCTAGGCAGAGAGCCAAAAGCTCTGATGCTTGTCGGGCAGAAGTAACGGCCGCTAAAAAGGCAGTTTGCCAAGTGAGGAATAGTAAGGAAATCTTTGCCATAGGCTCAAATGGGGGTTTGGTTAGCTTGTTGAGGACGAGAGTGAGTGACCACTGAGGCATAGCTAGAGATGTTTTGGGATGTATGTTCTTGAGTCCCTTAAGACTCATAAATTACTTCTTTGGATTTATTATGTATCTGAAGAGGAAAGCTACAGTCTGCGCAAGTCTATGCCAATCGCCACCTGTTATTCTCATTGGTGCCACAAGGCACTTTGTTTGCAGTTTTGCATTTTGTATTACAACAGATTCAGGGTGATACAACACTGCAATTCACCCTGCAGATTGTGCTGGTGTTGCCACAGTTCTGATGCATTTCCAAGCAACTACATGGCATACAACTCATAATGAGTAAGCATTTGTGCTTACTCGTGATGAGTTGATGGGCATTTGTGGCTTTTTGTTCAGGGACTAGTGGTTTCCTTATTTTGCTTTGCTTTGCTTTGCTTTTTGTTTCATTCACAATTCCACATGCAATCCCATTGGTCCAACATGGCAGTGGTGGGGTGTGTCCTTGGGCAACATTTGTTTGTTTGTTTGATTGATTGATTGATTGATTGATTTTTATACCGGCCATCTTCCAAACTGGAACTCTTGGTGGTTTACAAGTTAAAAAGAATCAATATAGTAGTAAAAAACACCAAAATACAGATAAAAGAGGGAGAAACCCTAGGCAAGAAACATGGATGGTGCAGCTTCTTTTAAAAAAAAATGGCAAGTGACATACTACTGAATTGATATAGCAACCTCTGGTACAATGGTACTTATCCAATGCACCAAAGCATCATTTAAAATTGTCTGAATGAAAGCAAGAGGGGCTCGCTTGAGGACAATGTTCCAACTGTACTGGCATACTGGCCCCTACTAAAGGGTGTGCCAATGCAGCTGGAACATCCCCCTCAAGTGGGTGCCTTCTGTCTCTCCAAACAATTAGCTTTTAAGTTATGCTTTTCTGGTTTAGCACTGTCAGATAAGTACAGCATTTTTCCAGTTGTTATATCAGTTCAGCTCAATGTTACTTGATGATGATGATGATGATGATGATGATGATGATGATGATGATGATGATGATGATGATGATGATGATGATTTGAAGAGGTGGGTAATAGGGTAGTGTTGATGACAGAGGAGGTAGGACACCCTAGGGTCCCATGAGAACTGCAGCCATTTGAGGTGTAGTGTGAACCCATGCCCCCATAATTGCCCTGGATAATGAAACACTCTTGAGTGAATAGCAATAGTTACATAATTACCATAGGAAACTTTGGATCCATCTGAATCAACCTGGAACAGCCTCCTTATCTAGTTGCACCTTAACTTACTCTCCACTTGGAAAGGTCTGAGAGAGGCTACAGAGTGTTAACATCAACCATGGAAATTAACGCAGATGTGGTCATAAAACCTGCCACCACGTTTAGTGTTTACCTCTTAAAAGACAACAGGTTCAGCAAATACAATAAAATGGTTCCATTTAATTGTTTTGCTCAGAGACACATATCTAGGCACCTGGCACATTTTCATATTCTAAAAATGGATCTCCTTGAATCTGAGGCAAAGTCTAATCCTTTTAGGCACTTTACAAAGTGAGTGTTCCTAACACCAACAACTAAAAGGTCCTGGGCAGCAATTTTTTTTTTGCCATAACGCACAGATGGATAGCCACTCATGTACTGTATTCTTATGCTTTTACTGTGCAATCATTCTGGGAATTCACAGACATCTGCGCAACTTGCCTTCAATTTACAGCCCTTCTTGCTTCTTCCATCTTCTTTCTTCCCACAGAGAAACCTGAAGGGGAGAAAAGATGACAAGTTGCTGTGAGCTGTTTCTGATCTTTGGTTAGTGCTAATAACAGCGTTTACAGTCGACTTGTCATTTTACTTTACGGATCAACACATCTACCTTCCTGATAGGCCGGCTGCGATTTGAATTAGTACCATGAACTTCATTTTCCTGTCTTTTTGTCTCGCGTTGTTCTACGTGTGCCTGATGTTCAAGACCAGAAGCACAGGCAGTTGGTAGGCATTTCTGTTTGTGAGTCTGTGTGTGCCTTCTGAAGGTCTCCCGGGCTTTCCCTCAATATTCAGGCAGATTTGTAAACAAGTGAAGTCAACAGACTTCTAGGATTCCCTATCAGCAAATCTCCCTGTAACAGGGAAGGTATTCTGGCTGAACCAAAAGCTATATGCCTTCCTTGGGGTTTTTACATGAAATATCTCTCACTGTCATTAATACAAGGTTTGTTGGGGATATCATTGCCTCACTTGGCATTTCCAAGGGCTTTCTTCCAATTTGTTTTACCCCGGTACATTCCAGTGTCTGGCCTGATGGGGTGGGTGAGATTTTCCAGAAAACAATTCCTGTAATATTTGTCACTTACCAAGAAATATGGGTGCCTCATGTTTTAAAGAGACCACATGACGATGGTTTCAAAATACCAATGAAGTCCCAAGATTGCCCATAGGGGCAAAGGGAGGTTTTTAAAGGCCATAAAATTCGAGTTTTTCCAGCCTTCTGTGTCATCGTCATGTGCAGAACAATGGCAGGACACCTTTGGGATACCACATATGATGAAGCAAGCATACAAATGGCACTACCTCTTCAGCAACTCTCCGGTCTTTTCTTAACAGAAAACTTTGTCATTTGTCACATTCCTAGAATTCAGCTGGATCTAAGCTAAAACACTTGTAATCACAGGGCTTCTTTGAGTTCCACAGAACCAAACCTTAGTTTAACAGCCAAAATAGCAACAAGACACTAGAAGCCAATCATGGTTCCCTGGTGAATATGTATATGGCTTCAGTCATGTTTGTTGCAGTCTCTCTTCATATGTCTAGATGTAAATTTAACACACCCTAAAAATATAGTTAATCCACAAGCCCAAGTAAACACATCCAGGGAGTAATATAAGTTCTCTTTTGTCAACTCTTCCTACTGGACTGTCCTTGCATATTTCCTCTTGTGTTTCTCGTGACTTCCCCTCTGTAGGGTGGTACACCTCTCTCTCTCATTCTCTCTCTCTCTCTCTCTCTCTCTCTCTCACTCACTCTCTCTCTCTCTCTCTCTCACACACACACACACACACACACACACACGGGGGGGAGCAGGATATTAAAAAGAAGGCTTCTACATGAACACACCAGTATTGGTTAAAGGCTGTCAGTAGGAAATGTATGTCTTATGTGCCACTGAGTTCCAGCCACCATAATGGAATTTTCAATTGAAGAAAACTGATAATTACTCCAAATTGTCCTGGTGGGTGGGTGGGAGAGAAGCACATTTTGTACAATTGCATTGTTTGTGCCATCCTTGTTGATTTTTTAGACTTTTTAAAAAGGGATGCATTCTTTTTGTTTGCCTGCATTTTCTTGTTATCTAATAAAATAATTTTAAAAATAGGAGTTTCAAGAAAGTGAGAAATTTAAGGAATGATTTTACCAGGTTCACCTTCCCCTCCCTCCATGAATTTCCATGACTGGGGAAGTACTGTATTTGAACCTCGGTTTCCTGAGTCTCTATGCAGCACATAACACTGACTTACTCATTACAATGTTAAAAATTAACCTGGGTTGTTCGGTGACTTCTCATTACTTTTTATTGGGCTTTTAAAAAATGAAATGGATAAGAAAATGGCATGAAACAGCAACTCCTGTCAACATGCTTCTATAGAATGTCCTTTTAAAATGCTTTTTAAAGCAACTAGGAAACCTTATTCCTTCCACCATAAACCTAGGACAGTTCCCACTTACCCATATTTTCCCCACATATAAGATGCTCC
Source organism: Phrynocephalus guinanensis (assembly GCA_037367245.1). Lineage (NCBI taxonomy): Eukaryota > Metazoa > Chordata > Lepidosauria > Squamata > Agamidae > Phrynocephalus > Phrynocephalus guinanensis. The sequence goes on along the minus strand of CM074734.1, from coordinate 39,539,973 downwards.
CACGTATAAGATGCCCTCACTTTTCCAAGCCAAAATTAGTTTCACAACCATGCACTTCTCTCCTCATCTTACTTCTGTGTATAAAATAACCTTCAATTTTTAATCTAACAATTTAAAACAAAATTTTAGTCATACATGGAAAACTACTCTATTTCTTTGCTCTTGAAATGTAACTTTACGATGCTTTTGATACATTGCTTCTGAAATATAACTTTGTTATGCCCTCCTCTTGCAAAACAAGAGACACAATGTACTGCATGTGACTACATTATTTCAAAGATCTGAAATCAGGGGAGGATAACACCCATAAGGAGTAGTTTGTGTAGACCAGATTCTTTCACCTGCAGCTCTGTGGTTGACTCTCAACGCCCATTTTGGGATGATAAAATTTACCTCAACTAATAAGAAGAACCAGTTGCTCAGTTGTGTGGAGCTCTGTACCTTTGTAGGAAATTTTTAAAAAATCAGTTCCACCATACCCATTCTCATGCACTCTACAAATGTGGCAGGTGTCTTGAAGAGCCCTAGATTTCCTAAAGCACTAAATGGCCCTGCCAATAAATCCTGCAAAGAAATATAATAAATGTTTTTAAATACGTATATAAGGTATGATCTGGTAAAGCAACAACATTTCACAAGCCTCTGGGGTTGTAAACAAATCGCCAACTTACCTACGCCATTAGTCTCCTTGCTTTAGTCATTTGGAACAAATGTCATTCTGCAACTTTGTAGTGCTGATGGAACTTGGGGTGGAAAAACACCTGGACTGCCCCATCCCATAGCAATCTAAATTCTGTTGCAGATGTTATGCTTTGTACACAGTTTACGACATCACTGGCAGGGGGATATTTTCAGTGCTGAAAGAATTGTTCCATTTGTCCCAGGGCTCCCACAGCTCCCATGCAATGAGACAGAATGCACAGGAGTCCGATTAGCTGTGGGGCAGAAGGGGGAACTCTTTCATTACCGAAAATAGCCCAGAGGTTGACAACATCACCCTTAGGCAGGTGTTAATTTAGGACACAGGTTTTCCCCTCACTGTTGCCCTTTTTTTAGAACAACTCTCCTCCATTCCTAGGTAGTGTTTTTCCCAGGTCTATTTTGGGCAGAATTTTACGAATGTTTGCATAATAAGTCTTATGTAACTTGCTACAGACAAAGTGATAAGCTGCCAGAAGTGTATTTTGGTCATATGCCTGGTCACACACCCCATTGTGCAACTGAGATGGAACCCAGCATTTCATCAATTAGCTGTGGCAATTTGCACAAACGTTGTGCAAATTCCAGTAGAATTCTTGCCAATATCTTGCAGCTGTTTTATACTGAGATGCCAGACAATCGACCTGGGGCTCTGAGCGATGGTCCTGCTCGACAACATTTCCTCACCAAGTGGCTTCTTTCCGCCACGCAAAACAGAGTTCCAAGTTCACATTCGCTATCTGTGGGGCAAGGCGGAGCAAAGCTTGTGTATGCTTTGCACGAAAACAGAGGCTGCTGCAGGAACAACAGAGATGTGATGCCCTCGGGCCAGAGCAACGTCACTGTTTGAACTAAAACTCGCAGAATAACCCAGCCCACACAGCCATTGGCTGAAGGTTTCTGGAAGTGACCGTCCCCAAAAGGCACCACTTTCTCAAGTTCTGGCTGTTCCTTAGAAAACTCTTTTCCCTTTCCACAAAACAGGTCCTGGCCAACTGGGCTGTTTCATTTCTCATTTGCACTTGATGAAGAATGTCATCTTGTTTTAGGGCGTTTTTTTGTTCTATTAGAAAGCTTTCCAGAGGCCACTGTGGAAGATGCTGCTGCACATGATATACTGGTAACTTGGTCTGATCCAGGAATATTTTTACAGTCTGACATAAAGTTCCACAACTGTATTGACTTTGCTAAAGATCACGAAGTGGGTTACCATAGTTCTATCTCCCACCCCAACCCCCACCCCAAAAAAATCAAGAGTAGGGAAAGAAAACTATTCCAGTGCAAAATTCACTACAAATGTCCTGGGAATGAGCTCCCAGTGAAGAATGGCAGCTGAACTATATTAAAGCTTTCTAAAGATTTTGCTCCCTGTATATTTTCTCTAGTTCTCCATCTAGTATTCTATTGGGCTGCCTATAAATAGCAAACCCGGAGAGTGTCAGACTTAGTGTCCTTCTGCCACTGTCTCAGGGAAAGCAGACTGACCTTGCATACGGACTAAATGTTATTTTGACTGATTCTGACTATTAAACAGCTCCCACTACAACTCAGATTTACTGCAGCAACTGAGCCACTAGGTAAGGCTGCCTGTGGAAATCACGCGTCCATCGCAAGGTCTGATTCAAGCTGGCTCAGAACTTGTAGCGAGAGGTTTCATCAGCTGGCCGTTTCTTTCCTGCCGATTAACATGCATTGTTGACATTAGGTTATCATGCGATGGCTCGTACCATTCACACGTGTTGCAATGGTGCGTATCAGAAACACCAGCCTGATGATTAAGTAAGAGGGTATTTAAGGTTATTCCACCCAACCAAACATTAACAGAAATGCACTTTGCCTTCTTCTGGATAATGGGATCTACGCACTCCCCCTCCACTTGGTCAATAACAGATTGTTTCTACTAAGCCGCAGCTGGCAGTCAAAAGACAGAAAAACAATGGGAGATCAGTGGACATGCGTTGTACAAGGTCCTCCCCTCTACTTGATCTGGCTATAGATATAATATGCATGCACCAGAATCTCCCTAGCGCCTTGAAGACTAGCTAGTTTTTATTTTTCATGAGCTTTCATTTGCTCAAGTATACTTCTTCAACTGTCCCAGATTACCTTAATTGCCACATGTCTGCCTCTTCTCTCTGGTGGGTGGGTGGGGGGGGTTGATGGTGAGCTGGTAGCTATTAAACTGCTTTGATATGACTAATCTTATTAAATGTTTCCTCTTGTGTCGATTTCTAGTTATTTCCAGTGTTCACACACCTGGTATTCAGGAATCTCATTTTCAGATGTGATTATAATCAGCAATATCCTGTATGGAAATGGGTTGCATAAGGACTCCACACCTGCCATGCTCTGCAGCAGCAGCCGAGGTGATGGCCGGCTTGCAGTCACAGAAGTCAGAGATCATCTCATTGCAAACAACAGCACTTCTTGCATGTGCAAAGTGTTCCTGGATTTCTGCAAGTGCAAGCAGCATTAAAAGTGGAGCCACGTGGAAAATGTGCAGTATTCCTCAAACAGGATATTGGCCATCAAATAATAGAAAGCTTCACTAAATCACACACTGAGTGAAGACTCAAACACAAGGTCCTTCCAGGTGACAAATAATAATTCCCACAGCTTGGAAAGGTTACCTCTCAAACTGTGCTAGTTACAAAATACCAACTACAGTGGACCCTTGTATAACAAACAGTTTGTATAACATAAAATTTGTACAACATAAAAATTCTGGAGATAGGGGAAATGTGCTTAACATAATTTCATTTGGAACAAATTAATTCCTTTATACAAGGTGCCACTGTATTTGCAATTCATTTCTTCATCTAGCATTTAAAATATAATAGTAGGGGTGTGGTGGCTCAGCGGACTAAGGCTCCGAAAACTGTTGGATGCAAAGTCGGCAGCGTGGCAGTTCAAATCCCGGGCGTCACACAGTAGAGCGAGCTCCCGCTGATAACCCCAGCTCCTGCCAACCTAGCAGTGCGGAAGCATGTAAATGCAAGTAGATAAATAAGCACTGCTGTAAAAAGCGGGAAGGTAAAAATAGTGTTTCCTTGCAGCCATGCCGGCCACGTGGCCATGGACTTTGACAACATTGGCTCTTCGGCTTGAATATGGAGATGAGTGCCACCCCTAGAGTCGGACATGACTAGCACACATGTGCGGGAGGAACCTTTACCTTTTTAATTAGGATTTTATCCCATACTGCAGCTGTTAACTTGTAGAGGAATAACATTAGTCCTCTTGCAAAATAATTGCAGCATGTAAAGTTACTTTTATACTTATGGTAGCATAGGGTCCATAAGAGGTAACTATCATATGCTTCACATTCTCATCTGTCTTATGTCGCATGCTGTTGAATAAAAGCCATTAAGATGCTTTTTTAAAAAACCTAAAACAAACTTTTGGTTACTTTTAAGCAACCTGAGAATACAAGATTTTTTTAATATACAACAACATTTTAAGGGTCTTTGGGACTGTTCTTAACACGTGCCATCTAATTGCCTCCAGCATATGGTGACCCCGTAACTCTTATAAATACAGGCCTGTGGCCTACTTCAGTCCATCTTGTACTCAGGCAGGCAGTCCATCTCTCCCCGCCCTTTTCTCTCTTTTTTTGGCTGCCTTCCATCTTTTGCACCATTATTTTCTTTCCCAGAGAATCCTGTCCTCTCACAATGTACCTGAAGTAAGCTGCCTTGGAGATATTCTTGGGGAGGTGTGCAAAAAGACAGTTCCTGTAGTAAAAAGAAAAGAAAAGCCTAGATAGATAACTGAATAAATACTTAAAATTGTAAAGAAGAGAAGCAAAAGCAAAAGGTGACAGAAATAGGGTTAGAACCATGAATGCAGCTATTCAGCAACTGTTACACAGAAAACGGAGAACTATTATAATAACCAGTACAAAGAAATAGAGAACAACAACAAAAGAGAGGAGATATCTTTCAGAAAATTTAAGAAATCAATGGAAAATTTAAGCCACTATCGACCACAGCATCCTCCTGACTCATCTCTCTGAAATGGGACTTGGGAGCACTGTCTTACAGTGGCTTCAATCCTTCCTGCATGAGACAATGCAGAAAGTGGTGTTAGGGAACTCATGTTCAACACAACAGCCACTGACCTGCGGGGTACCTCAGGGTTTTGTTCTGTCTCCTATGTTATTTAGCATTTATATGAAACCACTGTGGGAAACTATTCGGAGTTTTGGGTTGCAGTGTCACCAGTATGCCGATGACACACAACTCTCTCTCTCATCATCTCCAGATTACAAGGAAGTTATTTCATCTTTAGATCAGTGCTTAGCTTCTGTAATGAACTGGATGAGGAAGAACAAACTGAAACTAAACCCAGACAAGACAAAGGTGCTTCTGGTCAGTCAAAAAGAAGATCAAGGGATAGGGATGCAACCTGTACTGGATGGGATTACCACCACCACCCCAATTGAAAAAAGAGGTGCATAGCTTGGAGGTGCTCCTGGATGCATCCTTGAGCCTAGATGTCCAGGTTACAGCTGTGGCCAGGAGTGCATTTGCAAAATTAAAACTAGTATGATAGTTATCCCCGTTTCTTGAGAAACCTGCTCTAGCCACTGTGACACATGCCCTAGTCTGGCTGGACTACTGAAATCCACTCTATGTGGGGCTACCAATGGAAAGTCTCAGGAAACTTCAACGAGTCCAAAACACAGCAGCCAGACTTCTCACTGGGACGGGTTACAGAGATCACATTACACCCCTACTAAAGCAGCTTCACTGGCTGCCAATCAGCTATTGGGCACAATTCAAAGTGCTGACCTTAACCTACAAAGCATAAAATGGCCTGGGTCCAAGCTATCTCAAAGATTGAATCTCGCTGTATGAACTGGCTCGGGTACTAAGGTCATCATGAGAGGCCTTTTTCTCTATCCTACCACTTTCACAGGTATGTCTCAGAAGAATACATGAAAGGGCCGTCTCCGTTGCTGCTCCCAGACTTTGGGACTCCCTCCCACTGGAGGCCAGGACTGCCTTCAGACAAGCTTTCCCTGAATGAGGGACTACCTACTATGTGACTTTTATTTGGATTACCATACATGATTGCATTGATTGATTTCATAAGAACACTAGTGTTTTCCATGTTAGTTTCCACCCCTCATCATGGATTTTTCTTTTCTTCTTGCATGCTCTTTATAGCTCTAATGTTACCTTTTAATGTTCTCAGATGCCTCTTCAAACTCCCTGTTCTTAACTTGACTATGTCTTAAAATGTTCTGGACTATATATTGTCCCTCATTATTGTAAGCTACCTTGGATCCTTTTCCAAGGAGAAAGGTGGGGTAAAAATATTCAAAATAAATAATAAATAAAGCCTAAATCAGGAATGTTGAATGACTAACAGGGAAGCATAATCTCTGACTAGGAGAAAATCAAGAGAAGGTGGAAACAGTATACAGTACTGGAGACCTATACGACTAAGAGGATGACAGAGTCCTTTGAGGAGGTATCCTGTGAAAAAGAACCAGCAGTTCTAAGTAGTGAAACAAACTTTTCTGAAAGCACTGGAAAATAAATGACCAGAATTCAATGGGATTCCAACAGAACTGTTTCAAGACTTGGAGACTAAATCAGTCAAAATCCCAGGAATAATTTGCCAACAAATATGGAAAGCAACACAATGCCCCACAGACTGAAAATGTTTAATTTTCTGTTTTTTCCTAATACACTAGTTCTAATGAAGTACTGTGAATGGTCTAGATTAGAACGATGCAGACTATAAACATCTATTTATACCTATTTAATTGGAGAGTGAAACAGAATTTACGGTTGTATTAACAGCCAGGTAGAAAATACCCTTACAAAAGAAGAATGGATTGGAACAGAATTATATATATATTGAAAAATGATTTAATTCCTAGCATCTGTGCATTTTTGGCAGAAATATCTTCAAGATGCATTATTTAAAGTCAGAATAAAATTGGCCCCGAGTCTCCTGTGTTTGCAGGAATTTTCTAAACAATGCATGGACCTGATTCAGCAAGGTACAGCAATCAAATACCCCTTTTAATGGGCTCATCTATTAATAGAGCCATTGTCTATAGTACTCTGAACTGGCACATGCTCCAGAATCTTCTTGACCTAGTGCCTCCTTATTGTGTGGAATGCACTACAAAACTAAGAAGCCTCCAAACTAATTCTGAACAGGAGCCTTCATTATCCATAAAGATGGGAGAATGCCCTAAATCATCATATTCTTATTCGGGACTAAAGCAAAAAAAAAAAAAATCCCTAATTTTCTGCCAAGGAAAACATGTTGTCTTTTCTTAAAACAAAAATAAACGAAAAAACATCCTCTTGAGAAATGTCCCACTTTTTAATATTTTCTTTCCGTTTTTTTCCATAACAGGAAAAGGTCTGCTGTTCCTTTGCTGAATTTGACATACCAGCAGCTTAATAGTATTCCCTCTTTTACTACAGTAAAATGTTGCATGCCAAGGCCTATACTAGGAAGTAATCTGTTTATTTAAAATACGTTTATGAGCAAGTAAATGCAAACAATCATTTCTCATAAGCCAGTAGGCCACCCCTATGACATGACTGCTGTTCATTCTACTCCAGACAACTCGTTTTATTTCACATACTTCTCTGACACTCCCCCCCAGCTGTTTCTTTCTTCCACTTCTCCAACTATAATCTTCTGAATATTCTCATTTACAGACTGTTCCTACAAAGCAAACGTTTTTATGGCAGCGGCCCTGAAAGTTACATGCATTTCTCTCCCAGTTTTGACAGGAAAGTTCAGTACCAACTCAGATTATGATTCTCTTTAAAAGCTTGCATAACGCTAACTGGTATATGGACTGAAACCATTCCTAAGGCCAAGGTGCCTACGAATCTTCATCAGACGGGGAAATAGTCTGTATTCCTTGGATTTGTTCAGTAGAAGGCCCACATAATATTAGGAGCAGACAACTAACAACGGGTTGCGAAGTCAGACTTTGTGTGCTTCCAAAGCTGGTTAGTGAACTTCTGAAGGACTGAACTGAGTATGGCAACTTTTAGCACAGATCAACCCACGTCAGAATCGAGCCGAAAACACCTACTAGATTCCTGGCTAAATCTTATGATTTTATTCCCTTTTTTGTTTGGGGAATTTTTGTTTGTTTGTTTTTGTTTTAGTAAAATTCTAGCAAGGAACCATTGTGACAATGTCTGAAATGGCCAGCCAGTTGCTGACGGCTTATAACTGAGCCTCCATTACTATCAGAAGAGAACTTGGCTGTGATATATTACAAACACACTCCATATACTTCTTGAAAGAAAGGAAAGTTCCCAAGACAGTCTGCCTGGTGGTATTTCTGCAGAATGCTTTTTGGGAACACAAAAACATAAGACATGTGGTACCATCCTTCTTGGGATATTTCTCCTGCCTCTGGAAATGTTATGTTACTAGAAGTGATGGCATGAAGTTAACAAAACAGGGAATCCTGTAGAAGAAATATATTATACTGTATTGGTAAACAAAAGACACTTGGGTCCTTTTATTCCTATAAGAATTATATGTGTTAAAAGTGTTAAACAGGACAGGACTTCTGCATATAGCTGTATCCTTCTTGTCTTTCCAAATGAAAAATATTTCCCTTCAGGCAGGGTTCTGCTGTCTGAGAGAATTTTTTTATATAGAATGTTGTGATGTGTTGCTTTGAATCTGTTTTTGGTGTTGGTTTTGTTCACTGTTTTTAGTGAAGTACTGGTATTTGTTTCTTTTTAAAATATTTATATACTTACCGTTTTGACATTGTATTAATAATGTCAACTACCTTTTTAAGAAGAAAGGAGGGGTAAAAATATTTTGAACAAACAGAACAAAGAAATAAAAGCAGAATTACTGAGGGTTTTTTCATGACTGTTCAAATTGACATCCAGCAGAAGAAATTGTTCTGTCTGTAAGCTGCCCCCATGTATAAGACAACCCCCCCCCACTTTACCAATCCAAAATTACAGTTTCACAGCTGCTCAGTTCTTTCCTTGGCTTACTTCTGTGTATAAGATCACCCTCAATTTTTAGTCTAACAATTTTAGACAAAAAATATAGTCTTATACATGGGAAAGTATTGTATTCTACTGGCTTTGTATGAAAGAGGCAAAAATAGAGCAACCAGCCCTAAGATCATCATCATACCACAATCATCATCATCAACAACACTATCAGTGATTTGTATCATTGTAGTCACATGGCTATATAGAGTGACTGACTAGAGATAGGCACGAACTGCTGAACCGGTACTGGTTTGTTTTTCAACCAAGCAGATTTTTGGTGCTTCTGAGCCTCACCTCCTTTGGCAGGCACTCATTCAGAGGCAGCACCTGGAGGCAGCGGGGGGGGGGGCTGAAAACTAGAGATGGGCACAAAACAAAAAACAAAACACAGTTTTATTGTTCCATAACAAAACAACAAAACAGTGTTTCATTTTTCATCTAGACACACTTTTATTATGTTCAAGCTGAAGAAAATACAAAGGAGAACAGCATCACAACCAAGAGACTGTAGTGCTGGGTAGATGACCAAAACTGACACTGAACCATCATTAAAGTCTAATGTGAACCTATCCCAAGATTCTAACATCCTTTTGATGTTGCTGGTTTTACAGTACAGTATAATCAGACTGAAGCTGTTCCTGAACTTTTGTATGATATTATATGCCATTCATTAATAAATAACTTGGCAGCCCTCACGTGGTGTTGACATTTTCAGTAGGCCATAAAAACAGTCTCTTGTTGGAACCATTCTCTAGTAATGTGCAATCTTGATTCTCAGGCTACTGATGAAATTTGCTGAAATGTGGACATCTAGTGGCTCCACCTGTTCCTGCATTCTTTAAAAGGAAAAGATAATATTCAGAAACAAACATTTTTTAAAATACATTCTGTAGCACGCACCTGGGATTTGTGTACTTATGCTTAACTTGCTGGATCTGTGAACTAGGAGAAGCTGATGATTATAGCACACCCACAAAACAGAAAGATCTGTCTTTTCAGAACAGTCCTATGTAATTTATCAGATGTTGCAGAATTAATTTTTAACACATATCCTGGAGATTTTGAAAGATCTCCAAGGGTTTTTCTATTAATACTGAAATGCTGTGGTCAGAATACACAGAATACCTGTGCTGACACACTAGCTGGTTGGCTGTATAGGGATGTTTTTAAAATGGAGTGTTGTGACTTGCTGCCCTGAATCTGGTTTTGGAGTTGATTTGGGGCCTTTTTACACGACCCCTAAGATCCGCTGGCCACTTAAATTCGGACCAGAGATCTTAGGGGTTCGTCGCTCTTCCCCTGTCCCCACCCCCCTCCGCACTTCCTGGCTGCTGGCTGCGTGAGGGGAGGGAGAAAAAGAGAAAGAAAAGCATGCCGCTCACCTCGTTCTGCCTCTCGTCTCTGTAAAAGCAGCTCTTAAAGGGGTGGGAGCCAAAAAACAACAAACAGAAGCAAGGAGAGCCCCGCACTCACTGTCCTTACACCGGATCAAATAATTTTCACCTCCAAAGGAGCAGGTACCTGAAAGCTGCGCTGGGACGCGCTAAAGTGGGCGGGGTCGCACTTAATTTCCTGTTAACTCCGGAGCTGGTGGGTAAACATTTTTAAGCTCCGGAGCTGGGAGCCATTTGCCCCGGAGTTTAGGGGTCGTGTATAAACGCCCATTGTTTACCATTTTGAGTGTGGTATTTGTTAAGATTCTTTTTAATAGTTATATGCCTATTATTTTTAGTATTTAAATGTTATTTTTAATGATGTAAGCCAGCTAGGCTCATTTTTACAGAGAAATGTGATGTTAAAATATTTTAAATAAATGTGTACATAAACTATAGCAGTATGTCCCAGTTAACATCCATTCACAATGCTAATTTTAGCCTTAAAATTCCTAAACCAATTTGGTCCAGGGCACTGTATAAAGGACCCTGTCTGTTAAGAACCGCAGGGGATAGGGCATAGAGAGAGGTCCTGTTCCAAGCCCTTTCCTTCTCTGAAATTAAACTGATATTTTCTTTGTTCCTATCAAACCAAACACAGTAAAATAAATCAGTGTCAGATAGTTTTTACCCAGATAATGGGCAGCACCAAGAGCATTTTGAGTAACTAGCATCAATTCTTTAATAGCTCAGGTCCAGGGCATAGAGGGCACTAACATAGGTATGAAATTACCTGTTCTTTTCTGCATTTACAAAAAAGGCTGTGCTGGTGCAAACACACACACATACACCATTTTCTTAAATCCACTTTGGTTCTGCCAACACCAGTCTCCAGACTATTAAGTGACTTCCAAGTGACTGATTCTCCATTTGCCCATGGATTAGACTGGGGTTCCGTCCATTTAAAAAGGTGGGTAGTTCTTTCTACATTATAGTGTCTGAACATTCCCTGCTATTCCTTCAGGATTCACAGATGTTCCAGGAGGGTGGGTGGGGAAACCCTGGCTTTAATTTTAGTCTGGAAATATGGAGAACTGAAAGAGGACAAGTAAAAGATGCAACAGTACATTTAACCTAGTGTACAATCTAAATTTAGCCTTCAGCTCTGCTGACTATCAGATTATCATGTTTCTCAGGACCTCTGTTCCTAGCAAAGTCAGGGGCATCTTAGTGTCAAATAAAAAGGGCCCCATACCCTCAAAGCGTACTACTGCTGAAATACAGGGCTTGCCCTGTAAACTAGTTGACTTTGAATTTTTTTTTTGCCCAAGTTCAATAATTTCATTCAAATTATACAGCCAGATTGGTATAATGCCAAAATTCTGAACTGATTGTTGCAACAGATGGACTCGTATTGTTAATTTTAAGCCATGTGTATATAGGTGGAAACAGAGGAAAGGGAGGAAAAGAGAATTTAAAGCATTTTAGTTACTACAACTTGGGCTTCTGAAGTTCTCTAATGGACAAGGCCAATTGGAAGACATTGTACATACAGCTAGCTATTCCCTCTCCCTCCTGAATGGATAGCCTGTGATGAGGGAGGCAAGGAATGGAGAAGGAACTGGTGTGAGGACACAGGAGAGTCACTAAGCAATGATGATGTCACCTGGACCACCACTTCTATATCTCTACCAGGGCAATTGCTCCATGAGAAAGGGCTTTGTGGAAAAGGAATTGGAAGAAACCAAAGGCAGTGGCATCATTATACAGGCATTCTGCAAAGCAGCCCTATGCTTAGGCAGGGAAGGTGGCCATTTAGGAGAGCTGTTTAAGGCAGCAGACTGTCAGACTATTGAGAGCTGTGAGGGATGGTAGAACAAGGCACTGCAGTATTTTGAAATCTGAGTTTTTCACACTTTGTGGGCTCCTCTTCAGCACTCTAGTCTCACCCCCACAGGTTCTGCAAATGAAAGACAGTATAGCTCCCCCCCCCAAGTTTCTAGACCACAATAATTCTGATAGTGAGAGAAAGAGGTCTCTTCTAGAGCTGCTTGTATGCCTATCAAACATCTTTGTACATATAGAGATAAATGTGCCGGATAACCTTTCCCATTTTCAGTCCAGTTCAATATACAGTATGTTTTTTCCCTTACATCAACTGCAAAAAGTGGGAAAGTTACTTTAAAAACTACAACTCCTGAATCACTCAGGAGTGATTCATCCTTCTGGGAGCTGCCATTCAGAAATGGGAAAAAAAAACTTTGAAAAATCTAATTACAGGAAAAATTACACCATAGGTAATACCAGTGCAAGCTATTTTGCCAACTCTGACCTGGAGAAGGTAGTCCATAGCTTCTGTTCCCAGTGACTGACCTTTATGGTGTAGGGCTGTCAAAGAATTAACCTTGACAAAGACTTTTATCACTGGGAAAGGAAGCAAGTTCAGAGCGCTGAACCCAGTGAACTGCTGTCAAATGAAACTGGGTTTGTTGACACACTTCTACTTCCAGCAACAAATGGGCATTTCCTAAAGACTATGAAGAACAATCTCTAGTACTCTAAAAATTCAGTTCAAAATGAGTAAATCCGGCCAGATTGCTGACTGGGGTGGGTTACAGAGATCACATTACAACCCTACAAAAGCACCTCCACTGGCTGCCAATCAGCTATCGAGCACAATTCAAGGTGCTGACCTTAACCTACAAAGCACAAAATGGCCTGGGTCCAAGCTACCTCAAAGATTGAATCTCGCTAGCTCAGGTGCTAAAGTCATCAGTGAAGGCCTTTCTCTCGATCCCGCCACCTTTACAGGTGCGTCTCAGAAGAACACATGAAAGGGCCTTCTCTGTTGCTGCTCCCAGACTCTGGAACTCCCTCCCACTGGAGGCCAAGACTGCCCCATCTCTGTTGTTTTTCCAGAAATAGGCAAAGACCTTCCTCTTCAGGCAAGCTTTCCCTGAATGAGGGACTACTACTATGTGACTTTATATCAATTACCATACATGATTGCATTGACTGATTTCATAAGAATACCAGTGTTTTCCATGTTACTTTCCACCCCTCATAATGGATCTTTATTTTCTTTTTGCATGCTCTTTGTAGCTCTACTGTTACCTTTTAAAGTTCTAAGATGCCTCTTCAAATTCCCTGTTCTTAACTTGAATATGTCTTAAATGTTCTGGACTGTATATTGTCCCTTATTATTGTAAGTTACCTTGGGTCCCTTTCCAAGGAGAAAGGTGGGGTAAAACTATTCAAAAATAAAATAAATAAATAAATGTGCCAAAATTAACATTACTTCGGGGTACCATTGTAACAGGTAAAAAAGAATTTGCCATATGCTACCCTTTGCTTTGTCGGTTTCTTAAAAGCTGGAAGTGGAAGAAGTGACAGGTTACACTTGCTTTTTAAGGATTTTGGTAACATTGTAGACATTTTTCAGTTTCCCTTCAAAATTTAATTTTAAAATGGCAAACACAGGGATTATGAAGTTACACTGTTTGCAGTACAATAGGGCCCCTGGAGCTGCAGGATCGGCATCTATGGTTTCAGGTATCTGTGGTTTACTACAGCCCTTAATATATAAAACACACAAGAGGCCTTTGTCCTGTCCCCTTATATGTTATTTATATTGGGTACGCGACTTTTGCAGGCATTCAAGGTAGATCATGGAACGGATCTCGCTCAGATAAAGGGGTCATAAGTAAAGGATATCTAGCAAGTACCTACAACACACATGCTCATCTGTCTCTCATTTTAAGTTGCAATACAAACTTGGGATTGTTGTTTATGTGACAAAGAAGAAGCACAGTGAATACAGGCTTTAGATGCCAGATATAGTAAGAGCAAACACAGAACCAATTTAAACACCACTTTTGAAAACCGACTTTCCATTCTACTTCATCTTCAAAAGCAGCCATTTGTTCTAAAACTGACCCATTAATTTAAATAGTTTTACTCCAAACATGGCTAAGTTTGGATTTCAATCCAATATTTTTCCTATTTATTCATATATTTACAAATATTTATACATATACTATTTGCATATAAAATTTCTTACCGATATGCAATATTTTATTATTTATTACAGTTTGGTTGCCCCTCTTTCTATACTACTATGTAGTCAAGGCAGCTTACAATCAGGATAAAACATAGTGAACACAACAGTAAATGCACATGGAACCACAACTATTAAAATCAAATAAAACCCACCTCAATATTAAAAACTATTAAAATCAATTATGACAACAATTGAAATAAATTACAGTTTGAATTACCGTACTATATTAACAACTATACTGTATTAAGCAATATCATATGTTAATTTGAAAGCATGTTTCTTTACAGCACTCCTTTGAGAGCTATGATCAGTTTCCACTCATTGCTTTAAACTGATCATAGCTCTCAAAGGAGTGCCTTCTCATCTGGGAGCAAAGCAAGGGGGGGGACTCCTTTCCCTGCATATTGGTTAACCCAGCCTCTACTCCTACAGGTATTCACATGAAGCTCTCTCTTAAAAATTTAAAACTCCTGACACGTTAATGAGGTGATTTCTTGGGTAGGGTTTGCAACTTTGAACCAGCATCCTGAGTAGCTCTCAATCAAGGCAACCAGTGCAGTTCCTTCAGGATCAGGGCCATGGACTCTTGATCCCATCCAGCAGTTAACAACTAAGGGCGTTTATACAGGACCCCTAAGCTCCGCCGCAAATGGCTGCAAGGTCCTTAAAAATGTTTACCCACCAGCTCCGGACTTTGCAGACAATTAAGTGCGACCCCACCCACTTTAGCGCGACCAAACAGCAGTTTTCTTGTACCTGGTCTTTGATGGTGACAAATATTTGATCCGGTGTAAGGATAGTGAGTGTGTGGCTCTCCTGGCTTCTGTTTGTTCTTTTTTGCGCCCCGCCCCTTTAAGAGATCTGAATGCTGCCGGGAACAAAACGGAGGTAAACCGGCATTCTTTTCTTTCTTTTTTCTCCCTCCCTCAGGCAGCCAGCAACCAGGAAGTGCGGAGGGGGTGTGGGGACAGAGGAACACAGAGGAAGAGCGACAAACCCCTAAGATCTCTGGTCCGAATTTAAGTGGCCAGCGGATCTTAGGGGTCGTGTAAAAAGGCCCATAGACATAGATAGGTAGCATCCTAAAGAGCAGAGACATCACTTTGCCAACTAAGGTCCAGATAGTCAAAGCTATGGTTTTTCCAGTAGTGATGTATGGAAGTGAGAGCTGGACTATAAAGACGGCTGATCGCCGCATAATCGATGCTTTTGAGCTGTGGTGCTGCAGAGAGAGTCTTGAGAGTCCCCTGGACTGCAAGGAGATCAAACCTATCCATCCTGAAAGAAATCAACCCCGAATGTTCACTGGAAGGACAGCTTTTGAAGCTAAGGCTCCAGTACTTTGGCCACCTCATGAGGAGAGAGGAGTCCTTGGAAAAGTCCCTGATGTTGGGAAGGATTGAAGGCAAAAGGAAAAGGGGATGGCAGAGAATGAGATGGTTGGACGGGTGTCATCGATGCAACCAATATGGATTTGACCAAACTCTCGGGAGGCAGTGGAAGATAGGAAGGCCTGGCGAGCTCTGGTCCATGGGGTCACGAAGAGTCGGACATGACAGAACAATTGAACAACAACAACAACAACATCAAGACATAGATACACATCACCAAATCAGGGCAACTCAGGAAAGGTTTTAGTTAGTACACTAAGCACAGCTGCACACTGCCGCTACCTGGTTCAATGGAGACAGTAGTGATAAATTATTAACAGAAGCATAGCTTTTCTAGGTTGGTCCCATAAAGCCATAAACTTTCACGGATTGCATATCACTTCTATATCTTGAAAAGTGAGTTAAAATCCATGAAGTGTACGACAAATAATCCTTGAGCCTTTGACCGGGCACAAGAAGCTGTCAATTTTGATGCACCGAATAGGTGATACGTTGAACAACACTGATGGAAATAACAGATGAGCTTCCAACATGTCGAACAAAAGCATGAGGAGTTGCAGCATGTTTAACCTCTTAAGTCAGAAGGAAGATCCATGTCGTAGTTGCCAACACACCCAATACCATGCAGAAAGGACTTCAGATGTAATACAGGACCATCCATACTCTAGTTACTTGTTATCAAGTTGATATCCAACCTATAGCAACTCATGGCATGGTTTTCTCCACTGCAGTTGTCAGAAGTCTTTCCTCTTCCTTTCTTCTGGAGATCACACCCGTCGGCAACAATCCCATTAGCCATGCATTTAGCCTGCATTTGTTGCAGGGCATCTCCAAGTGCTATTTTTAATTTAGCAAGCCTCTTGACCCTGTTTCCCTATGATCATGGAAAGGCAACTGTGCAAGCCATGTGACCTGCTTCCTGGCTGCTCTTGTGCCTGCTTAGTAGTTCCGATCCCACAATTATCTATCATGTTCCAAGCACGGGACAGACAACTCATAAAAGGGTAGATTTCTGGCCCTGATATGGACAGAACGACATATACTTTAAGTTCTACATTGACAAACGGCATAAATCGTTTAAAAATGCAATTTTACATACTACAGATCGTTAAACAGATATACAAATAGATTTCAAAACGTTGCGGTAATCTTAACTCGAGACACCAGTATCTAAAGTACAGGGCGAACAACGGGAGAGTCTGCTTTCTGGAGCGCCGCCCATTAAGTGCATCCTCTACGTCTACGATGACGTCACCGGGCAACGCGCTCCTTCTGCGAACGTAGCGCCCTCTCCGGAGCGACTGGATACAGAAGAACCGCGGAGTCACGCGACGAGAACGAGCCCCGCCCCGTCCGCCTCGTGCTCCTCTCCTTCCGCCAATCACCTTTCCGTTGCCATAGCAGCTGCTGCCGTCCCTAAATCAATGCAGTGAAAAAATTAATGAGTGGTGTGTGCCGGTGGGGGGGGGGAGGAATGTTTTGAGGCGGGACTAAATGTTGAGTCGCCTCGGTTTTTTGAGGGGGAGGGGGGGAGAGGCAGTCATTTGCGGGTCTTAAACAGCACAGGGGGTGTGTGGGTGTGGGTGTCCCCCCGATAAGTGGGGAGGAGACTCCCTTGATGGGGCCCTCGACGAGGCCCGCTAACCCACACGAGGGAAGGGCTCTCTTGTCAGAAGCCCCTCGGTTTGCCATAAGAGCGCGTAGGATTAACGGGGTTCCCGCTCCCCCCACCCGCTCTCCTTAGGCGGCGCTCGTTTTGGGTCACCACCAGTTGTGGCCCCCCCCCCGGGAGAGGAACGGAAGAAGGTGGGGTGGCCATACGTAGCCTCTCCCCCTCCCTCCGGGGCTTCTGCGGCGGCGGGAGCGCTGCGGAGGGTGCCATCCCCTCCTGCTCTCCGGTGAGAGCCCTCCTTAACCTCCATGGCTCCTCTTCAGTTAATGGGTTGCATTAATGTTGGACTAATGATTAATGCTAATGGGGGGGGGGCTCAGCGGGCTAGAGCACTGAAAACTGTCGGGGCAATTCCAATCCCGGGTGCCACACCCCAGCTCCTGCCAACCTAGCAGTTCAAAAGCATGTCAATGCAAGTAGAGAAATAGGGACCGCTGTAAAAAAACAACAACCGGGAAGATAAAAACAGTCTTTCCTTGCAGCCATGCCGGCCACGTGGCCATGGAATTGCGCAACACTGGCTCTTGAATACGGAGATGAGCACCGCCCCTACAGTCGGACACGACTAGCACGCATATGCGGAGAGGAACCTTTACCTAACCCGTTGAAGGCCACGTCAGAAACACACACACACACATTTATATCAAGAGAGAAGGAACAAGGGCTTCCGCCGGGTGGAATCGTCCTGGGCGAGGGCGCGCTCGCGGCCAGTGCCCCGTCCCGGACGGGTGGAAGCGAGGCGCCCATTTCCTGTTAAGGGGAGCCCCTTCATGAACGGCGATCTCCCGCCCACGAGGGGCCCTTCGGGTGCTACGGAACAGGGAGGCGCTCGGGGCAGCCGCCGCCCGTAAATCAATGCCAATGTTGTATAAATAAATAAATATATTATAATAAATCCATGGTTCGCCCCTGGGAGTCCGGCGCCATTTGAAGCCCTGGGAGGGAGGGAGGGAGGGGGGGGTCTATTGGGTGAATTGCTTCCAGTTCGATCTGTTGGCGGTGTGCGTAAAAGGGTCAAGAGAGGGCAGCATGAGCAGATCTCCGTGATCATTTCCTGGCATCACCGCAGTCTGCGTGAGTGATATTGGAAAGATATAGAAATTGACTCGAGGGCGTAAACTTATACGTGCTTAAAGTTATAATGGTTTGACATAAACTTGTCCCTTCTCGTGGGCAGCAGGCGGAGGTGAATTTGAAGAGGCCGATTTTGCTTAAACGACAGTTGCGGCGTCATTTCTCGTTGCCCCGCATATGGCAGATACGACGGAGGTTTCCCCGGACATGATGTGGAAAATGGCTTTTCTCACGCCTCTTTGAGAACAAGAGAGACTTCCTCCTTCCGTTGCCGGGATGGGATCGGAGCTGCCCTTTTCCCTGTTCGCTGGGGCAGAGGGTCCAAGGCGGCCTGATTCCCACAGTCCACGCTTCTTTTCGTTGCTTCCACAGATTCCCTAAAAGGTGCTTTTTTAAAAACCTTTTTTTGGGGGGGGGGCGGGAGGCTGTGTTTTGCTTAAGGTGCGCTTGTTTGGGAGCCTGAGTTGTTTCCCCCTCCCTCTTCTTGCTTGGGGTTTTCGAGACAGAAGACTTTCGGTGGGCTGAAGCTTATTAGAAAGTCAGGGTCGAGAGTGGTCGGGGATCGAGGCCCTCCCCGCCCGTCGGAAAAGATTGCTTATATATCACCCCATAGCATTTTAAACACTCTAGGAGGGTTGCAACTAATTATGCAGCCTACATGTTAGCCTCCCGCTCCATCCTCAGCTGGGAACTCATTTTACCAACCTCAGAAAGATGGAAAGGTGAGTCAACCTTGGTGCAGCTACCTAGGATTGAACCCTGGGTCATGAGCACAGTTTTGGCTGCAGTATAACAGTTTAACTACTGCAGTATGAAACTACTTTAATAGTTACCAAAGGACACAGGTCTGATAGCGTATATAGTGGTCATTATCTCTTTCAAGGATCACACATGAAAAGCTTTTGGCTTTAATATGTTTCCTGTTTCTTTTTGTGTGTGTGTTTGTTTGTCTTTTGGTACTTGTACCAAAGGAGAAAGGTAGTACCAAATGGCAGAAGCAGTTTTCCATCCCCCAAGAAGGAAAAGAAGAGTCTATGAATCATATGATTCTCCATTTCCTGTCGTCTTCTCCAAGGATTGCAAAATATGCCAGGCTGAAATTATAAATAACAATGTAATTGTGAAGAATCCTGAAGATATGGAACAGCTATACAGTAAGGTATTCTGAACTATTTTGTTCATGAACACTCACATTTGGAAGATATGTTTCTTCCAAAAGTGTTTAAGGAGCTGAATGTGGCATTACAATTAATACTTCCTCTAATTACACTATGGATAAAATGGTTCAGGCAGCAGCCTACAGAGCAGGCTGAGCTGCAGGTCTCCCTCACTGGCACTGCATTATACTGTCTCGATACATTCACTCAGAGACTCTGGTAAATTAGCAAGAATAAAATGTTCCAATCCAATTTTTTTACTTCACTGAGCTTAACTGGTTAACTAGCTTCTTTACTGAGTAACTGATTGGTTGCATAGCTGACAGAACACATCACTCGAACTTCTAATAGATTGCATTGCTGACATTGACTGAAAAAAGTGGGGAAAAGAATCTGAGGTAGAGAGGAAACTATTGGTTGTCACCGAGTTGGCTGACATCCACCCAAGACCAGAAAAGTTCTTCATAGCTAAAAATGATACCCAAAGGTGTCATATGTTGATTGCAGTGCAACCATCCATGCTTTGGATGCAGACATTAGACAATAATTTCTGTTGGGTTTTTTCAACTCAAAACCCTGCCATATTAAATATTGTCAGTTGTTAAAATATTGAGGGTTGACAGCAAAATAACTTTGTAGACATCAAACTTTGAATGATTGAGAAGCCTGTGATGGATTGTGTTTATGCATCCTGTCTTGGATTTCATGTGTCAAAAGCTTTGTCAGAATGAGTTTCAAGTACATTCAAATAATAGGAATTAAGCCCCTTCGCAGGGAGGAAAACCCCTGATTTCAGTGTACACTACAGTACTTCCATTCTGCCATGAAGTCCAATTATATCTCTTCTCTTTCTTCTTCCTTAGCCAACTGCAGTCCATTAGGTTTGGTTATGCAAGAAGGAAGAGAAGAGCTATCACTGGAGCATCATGGTGGAATGGAATTGCCATACATCTGATTTAGCTGTTTAGAAAGCTCACTGATTTAGATAGCTGTTTGTAGAGCCATAGGTTGTGAGTTCAATTCCACACTGTGTCTCCTCGGAGAAGAACCAGCCTGTGTGGCTTTGGACAAGGTGCACAGTCCCAAGATCACCCCAGAATAAGGGAAAATACTTCTGAGTATTCTCTACCTGAAAAACCCTGAAAAGGGTCACCATATCTGAATTGGCTTGATAGCACATTATCATCATACATTTGATTTAACCGGCTGCATCCTCACTGAGTTGGGACACTTAGTTGTGGGGTCAAAGGTGAGGACTTTGATGCCTCCACTGCACCTCCTAGGAGAGGAGCCAGCCTGTGTAAGTCTTGGGAAGCTGCACACAGTTAAGATTATCCCATAGAGGAAGGGAATGGTAAACTAGTTCTGGCTATTTTACATCTAGAAAATACTGGTGAGTGTTGCCATGTGTCAGAATCACCTGAAGCCATGCTGTTGTTACTATTTAGAGATCTGATTTAGATCCTTAAATCTCCATGCCGGGTTGGGAGGAAGAAACAAAGATAATTTGAACTGTAACAATGGTAACTCAACTGTCCTACGTAAGTACTTGTGTTGATTCTGAAATGTATAGCTTTCATCCTTACTGAGGACTTTCCTGTTTAAAGATATATTGACATATGCAAAATTTGTAAGGTGAACAATATTTAATAATGAAGTCACATGTAAATTGCATTGTAGGGCCTTGGCTATGTATACCATTTGTTGAACTAACTGCTGCCTCCTCTAACTCTGCTCTCTTGTTTTTCTAGGGATTTTTTGGGAAAGGTGTTCTTTCAAGAAGTCGCCCAGAATACAGTATTTCAGACCCAGCGTTGGTCACTAAGTGGCAGGGTAAATGAGTTGAATATGGAATTAAAGGCATGCATGCACACTGAATCCATCTGAGTGGCCCAGATATGGTGAATCAGTCTCTACTGCTTCTTAAATATTTACTAGGTTGGGGAAAATGTGTTTAGGGATCCAGTATTCCTGCAACATCTTTTGGCTTTTCTTATTTATTTATTTTTGTATTTCTATACCGCAACCGATTTTCCCAATGGGAACTCTAGGCGGTTTACATAGAAAACAACACATATACAATTAAAAACAACACAAGAAATAAAAATCAAACCAATGATGCAGTAAAGAAAACAAACAAATAAATAAATAACCCAGCAAAAGGCACAAAACCAAGTAATGAGAGAACCAACATCAAATCATGGTGGAGCACAGGTCAAACATTAGTGATCACCAAATGCTTCTTTGAAGAGCCAGGTTTTTACCGCTTTTTAAAAAAAAGGCTGCTGGGGATGGAGCTTGGCAAATCTCACTAGGCAGCTTGTTCCATGTAGTTGGGCCGGCCACTGAGAAGGCCCGATTGCATGTAGCAATCTTACTGGCCTCCCTATGGGTGGCCACCTGGAGCGAGAGTGCCATTGAAGCTCCGGTGGGCTGGGAGTCACCATCAAGGTATGGGCAAATCTGGGTGATAAGTCTAAGATGGTGAAAGGCCAACCTGGACACGGCTGCCACCCAGGACTCCAGGGACAGCTCCAGATCCAGGACAACACCCAGACTCATCACTCTTTCATCCAGCTAGAGGACAGTCCCACCCAGACTGGGAAGAGGGCCACTCTACCCATCCACCCCCCGAAGAACAGAACCTCAGTCTTCTCAGGGTTGAGTTTGAGCCTGTTAGTCCTGGTCCAATCCAGAACCACAGCCAGGCAGCAATCAAGGATCTGGACAAGTGGAAAAGGAGAGTAGAGCTGCGCGTCATCAGCGTACTGATGACAGTAGAGTCCATAACTCCAGATGACCTCAGCCAGCAGTTTCATATAGATGCTGAAGAGCATGGGGAAGATTGCCGACCCAAGACGCACCCCGCAAATAAGAGTCCAGGGGGACGACAATTCTCCCTCCAGGCTCACCCGCTGGGCTCAGCCCTCAAAGGAGCAGAGCCAGCCCAAGGGCAGGCCCCCAATCCCCACCTCAGAGAGCCGGCCCAGGAGGAGACTGTGGTCAACAGTATCAAAGGCCACTGACAGATCAAGGAGTTCTCAGGGAGGCATATATTCTCAGGCATGGCACTGAGATAGACAGGGAGACATATATGCTTCAGATTTATTTATAAGGTGGTGCTAGTTATACATCATGAAGTGTTAGCTCACTCCAGATTTCGGAGAGAGGCATCTGCCTGCCCCATGTTGAGGTGTCCTTGGTTACAGCTACCCAGGAATGAATGCATTATTTACAAGTACAGTGTTTGCTGTTGAATTACTGATGCTGTGAATATTTATAATGGTATTTTTTAAATTACAGATATCAGATTAAACCTACCTATAATCTCATTTAAAAAGTAAGTGCAGCATAATTATGTCAGCCTTAATGTTTTTGAAAATAAGAACTCGGAGTCAGTATTTCACATGGTACCTTGCTCCATTCTGACAAAAACAGACTGTTAATATATTTTTGTAGTTTGAGTCATCAGATTGTTCTTCTTACCAGTTGCCAAGAAGCCTTTGGTTCTACCACTGTGCCTCATTCCATAATTACCTTCTGAAGCTCTAGGTTGTGAAAGCAATGGAAGATTAATATACAGTTGCATTTTTCTCTTCTGATCATTAGGTAATATTAAACATTAAGCTGATTTGACTTTTATATATTAGTTTCACAGCCATCTTTCATAATGCTGAGATGCAATTCAGATTTGACAGAAAATCCTTGTGTGCCCTACTTTCTCACCTGCCTACCTAAAACTTCAACATTTGAATAGACCATCTTCCATTCTCTATGATGGCATAACATGGAGAACTGTGGTTGTTTTAAACTGTTGGGTAGACAACATTAAGCAGATCTCTAAAGGCAATTGTGTATTGTGATGGCCACAAGACTTAACCCCCTTTTGCTTTTATTATTATTATTATTATTATTATTATTATTATTATTATTATTATTATTATTATTATTATTATTATTATTATTATTATTATTATTGATGAAAGTCTCATATATAGTTCTGAAAGTAAGCAACTGCTGTGTTTGGTCTACACTGCTGAGTAGAAGAGCTGATTTGGGGGTGCGGGGAGATCCAGAGTTTTTGGATAGTGGATAGCCGGTGAATAATGTTTGCTTTCTGTTATAAAGATGTGAGTCTGAATCCTAGCTTCAGTTCTATGGTGTCTCATCAAATCTGGGACCATACCTTACTCTTGGCTTCTGATCTTTGTGTGTGAAAATGAGCGCTGTACTGATGTGCCTCAAAGAAAGTGGACGGACTAAATGAGATAAAGGTTGTAAAGGAATAGTTATCACTAGAATGACTGATACTGCTCTTTACCAGAGTGCCTCATGCAACTGCTTATACAGGATCTGTTTTCCCACGTTATCATGACCTAGCCCTTGGCACGAATGTAGAAATCTACATGAGATCGAAAGGGAAGAGGCTGGTTCTATTAAAAATTACTCCCAGCATTCCAGGTGTGTGTAGAAGACCATAAATTAGTGTTATTTGTAGATAAGGTGGTTTGACCTAATTATAAATCTCGTGTACTCTGCAGAAATAGAAAAATGCTACAGCAAAAGCACTGTGGTTATGTGATAAATCGATCTTTATTTCATAAAAATAATACTGAATAAGTTGGAGAGCATTTGGGCATTAGTTGGTTCAAGGAGTATAGATATAAAGTATTTTCTTGTTCTGCTTTCTCGAATGCCAGGTACCAGTGTCATGTTGAATGGGCTAAGAGCCTTATGCAGGCGGAAGGACTGGATGACAACACGATTGACACAATCCTTTTAAATTATACTGAGCCACTTAACTTGAAACAAGAAGCTGTTCAAAATAGCCAGGATGAAAACATCTCAGAAATGGAGACTTCTGGAGGTGAACCAAAGTCTGTATTGACTTCTCTAGAAACAAATGGGGATAAAGTAGCTACTCTTTATGACCCGCTAGCAAGTTGTGGTGCTTTTGAATCTAATCTAACCGGCTCTGCAACTGTAGATAAAACGGATTTGGAAAAGCAGTGTCCACTTGCAACTCCTCCTGGTTGGCAGCAAGGCAGTTGTACTGAACAAGAATCTTCCCTTTCAACTGACAAAGAATATAATCATGAATATGTATTAGTCGAAGAAGAGGAATTGAATCCAGGACCAGAGGAAGATGGAGAAAGTGAGAAGTCACTGGTAATACCACGTTTGTTTGGGTTGTGGTGGTTTTTCTATAGTGGTTGTTGGAATCAAATTTTATAGAACACATTTAAAAAATAGATCAGCTGCATGGTTTTGTACACATATTATCGTGCAGAAAAACCAGGAATCATCCATTTTTACTGACATCTCAGAAACCATTCCCCTGATTTGTACCAGCAAGGGGACATTTGAAAACCTGTACAGTGCTTGCACTATAAAGATGGGTTAATTATAAAAATAATTCAAGAACTTTGGCATTTCAGTTCTAAAGTCTTAGGTTCCCTGCCCAGTTATTTGCCTGGCCAAGGCAACTGCGATATTGGTACAGGACGGTCAGAGGCCTCTGGAAACATAGTCTTTTGTTTGCAGACATATAACAGATTAAGCCATGACATCAAGAGAAGGTGCACCACATATATCGTGAGAAGATTTCAGAAGTGAGGAGAAACCGCAGGCTCGGAACTGTATTTTATGAGTTGAATGACATGATCCTCCACCAACACATGCAGACTTGCATAATACTAGCAAATGTCAGTTAATAAAAAAACTGATGTTGTGATTGCTGTCTTGTAGATTGAGTTTTCTACTTCATTTCAGCTAAAGAGAAAAGAAAAATTAATATGCAGAAGAAACGCATTTACGATTTTTGAATATTTACAACTCAGTTTAGAAGAGGTAAGTTTCATATGATACTGGTCAGTTTATCTGTGTTGATGTAAAGCATTATGAATGTTGTGAAGGTTTTTATTTTGAATGTTAACTCCAAGGTGCGTGCGCTAGTTTTGTGGAGATAAACTTTGAAAGAGATCTCTTCTAAATTCTCTCTGCAGAGTTTCAGCAAACCTCCTTGACTTGTACACCAAGTCAAGGGAAATTGAAGTATAGAGGTTGACTTGTTAGTTGCTATGCTATCAGAGCAGTTGTATGAGTGCTAGCATGCCTCTGAGGGATCTTTGAACCATGGGGCATTCAGCAGACTGGGCTAAAATACCACATTCTTTTATTTCATCCCCACCCTACCCATTTTCCTTTTCATTCTATGTAAAACATGTTCTTAATGGTATTTTACAACACACATAACAAGCATATTTCTATTTGCTGCTTCTTTTTTAGGCTTTTTTCTTGGTCTATGCTCTGGGATGCTTAAGCATCTATTACAATGAGGTAAGGTGCATTGCACATGTGAATACATAGTGCCTTAATAGCACATTTTAGTGAATGATCTGTTTCACAATAGCCGTTCCACCACTACCCCTGACCCTGCAACCTGCCCTGATGCTGAACCCAAAGCCCGGGGGGGGGCACAGCTGGGAGAGAGATGCCCCCTCTGCGCCCACCCAAGTCTCGGTGCAGCAAGCCAGGTTGGCCCGCTCATCCACAATCAAGGCATGATTATGCAATCATTTCTGAGGCAACCTCTTCCAACTTTGAAAGTGTAGAGTAGTATTTCCATTTCTAGTAATCTTACATTCCCTTTGCGTAACTGGATAGTCTTCCACTAGTTGTATGTACCCATAGAATTCAACATGCATAAGGTAAAAGCAATTGATTTCAACGGTTGTAACAGTGCACAGGAATTGATAGTTGTTTCTGTATACAGTGGACCCTTGTATAACAGTTTGTATAACATAAAATCTGTACAACATAAAAAATTCCGGAGAGAGGGGAAATTTGCTTAACATAATCGCCTATGGCAGTGATGGCGAACCTTTTAGAGACCGAGTGCCCAAACTGCGATTCAAAACCCTCTAATTTTTCGCAAAGTGCCAATACAGCCATTTAACCTGAATACAGGTGGCTGTGAAGGGGCGATGTCGGGTGACCACAGAAAGGGCTCTGAGCGCCACCTTTGGCACCCGTGCCATAGGTTTGCGAACACTGGCCTATGGGGAGAATCCGTACAACATAAAAATGGGATTACTCCGTTTCCAATGCATTCCTATGGGAAATTTGTATAAAGGAAAATTTGCTTAACATAATTTCATTTGGAATGAATTAATTCCTCTATACAAGGTACCACTGTATAAGTGTAGCGTGAAATGTATTCCTTAGCAGATTGGCTGCAAATTTCCTTTGCAGCAAAATTGTAACAGATTCTTTTATAAAAATCCTCCATGAAGTTTCCCTAAATTACTACTCATCTCTTAAGCGTAGACCCAGCAGAGCTTTACAGTTCATTTCAGAAAGTTTTGATAGCAGTAGCTAATCTCAGCACAAACCCTATATGGTTTTTATGCCATTTTATGACAGTGTTTTTCCATAACTTGAGTGGAACAACATCTGGCGTAGCTAGGACTGTGGCTGGTGGTCAACTTTATTTATCTGTTTGTTACATTTCCACTCACTCCCTTTCCATTAAAAAAACAAACACACAGAAAATCAGGCAACTAACAGGCAATAATAAAAAAAACAAAGTTTAAAAAAGGCTGAACAATAAAATCACAGCCCCCTTATGAAGGAGCATATAAATCATTTATGTTCACTGTAATCAAAGCAAATACAATCACCACAGAAGTCAATATAATACAGTATTTGAAAGCAGCAGGCCTTCTGCGTGCACTGTAATTATATAAAGGTAACTGGTTGTGTTTTAGGTACCTTTATCGATTCTCAAACTCTGGGAGGTTTTCAGTGAAGCGCAACCCAACTTCAAGGCAACATACATGGCCTATCACTACTTCCGCTCCAAAGGGTGGGTCCCTAAAGTTGGCGTGAAATATGGAACTGATTTCTGTGAGTATTTGAACTTGGTAAAAGAGGTCTGATTTATATGATGCAGCGATGGTAAAGAGAAGCGGCAGCAGGGACTGTTTCGTTGGCACAGTGGCTAAATGCCTGTACTGCAGGTAAAACTGTACTCACAACCTGGGGTTCAATCCCAGGTAGCCGGCTCATGGTTGACTCAGCCTTCCATCCTTCCGAGGTCGGTAAATTGAGTACCCAGCTTGCTGGGGGGGGGCAATGTGTAGCCTGCATACTGTAATTAAAACTATAAACCACCCAGATACTACTTGAAGTGCTACGGGGGCAGTATATAAGCAGAACACTTTATATCAAACTACATGAAGTTTAGATGAGCTCATATCCACGGTGCCTCTGCAATAGACACCAGAGCAACAAAATGAGGTTTATGCAGTAAGTACGGCAAACCACCTACTGAATGTCAATGATAAAACAGAGGGTGGAGATGATAAGAGCTGCTGGCGTTCTTTCCAGGTACCCACACTTTCCCGGAGAGCAAATATTTTTGTCTGCCTGGTGTCCATCTTAAATAAACTATTTCCTGAGTTCCTTGGGAGGAGTGTTTCTGTTTTGTTTTAAAATTTGCTATGTGTTCACTTGGGTTAAATTGGCAAAGAGGCTGAGTGCTCTTGCCATCTTCCCAGTCTTTGTTGATTGTTTTAAATAATGTATGTGTAGATTGCAGTGGCTTCTCCCATGCTTAATTTATGGATGGCTGTCATCTGTGTGAGGGCAAAGCTTTTTATCATAGGCCCAAGAGAGACAATCAGTGGTATTCCTTACTTGTACAATGGAGTGCACTTAAAATTCAAAGCTATTCGCCCTCCTCATTTTGTTCATGTTGTCTTGTTCCCCTGAAAGCCTTTAAGGAAAGCATGACCTTTCTAGTAAGTGCTTGTCTCTTTTTCTTCCCATTACAGTGTTGTATCGAAAAGGTCCTCCTTTTTACCATGCCAGGTATAACTTTGAGATGTGATCTTAATTTCCATAATTCATTCCATCAAATAAATCCATTTCCAGTTTGTTTGGGCTTCCTTCCTGAATTCAAAAAGGATTTTTGCATGGTTGGCAATGAGGGAAATATCCTGGTGAGAAAGTGCACAGAAGCCGCACACTCTGGAGCACAAACAAGCTTGAATATATCTTTTCCCCAGATTATTTCATTGGAATTTTCTAGGAAGCTTGGAAAATAGTACAGTACAGTGGACCCTCGTATAACATACGGTTTGTATAACATAAAATCTGTACGACATAAAACATTCCAAAGATAGGGGAAATTTGCTTAACAGAATTGCCTGTGGGGCGAATCCGTACAACATAAAAATGGTCATGATTAGGGATTACATCTGTTTTCAATGCATTCCTATGGCAAATTTGTATAAAGGAAAATTTGCTTAACAGAATTTCATTTGGAATGAATTAATTCCTTTATACAAGTTACCATTGTACTTGCTAACCAAGAGCAATTCATGTTGTCTCTCAGTCTATTAAAAAGTTGTAGCTGCTTTAATGAGCAGTTTATAAGGGAGAGCTAAGAAATATGAAAATGAACTTAACTGTTTAGATTTCTAGTAGACTAGTGTTTTGGGGTTGAGGGGTGTTACTTGTTCTAGAAAGACTGTCAACTTTTAAAGTATTCTTAGTACTACCTTCCTTAGTATATATAAGGCTACCACCATTTAAAAATCATGCTTTGGGTTTGTTTTCCAGTTATTCTGTGATTGTTGAATTAGTTGATGATAACTTTGAAGGGTCACTCCGCAGACCTCTTAGCTGGAAGTCTTTGTCTGGGCTGAACAGAACCACAGCAAATGTTTCCAAGGTAATTAATTTTTTTTACAAAGTAAGCATTTCACATCCCCAGAGATATTATGCAATGAAGTGGAATGCACTGATGTCTTAAGGATACAAGGAGACTCAATTGTATCAGTAAAGGAGAAAATGTCTTGTAATTTGAACTAATACAAATGTTTTCTATATGCATGTGTCCCTTGTTATCACTGGAAAAACCTTGCATGTGTGGTTTCCCCATGTTTAGATATTTCTCTTCATGCCATTTGTTTGTCTAGGCAGTTCTTATATTCTAGTCTCTCTGCGCCTTAAATTTTCTTATGAGAGCCACAGTTATAAGGCACACTTCATGTTTCAGAAACAGAAGCGGTAAATATCCAGTGCTAAACTTAACAGAGACAAGACTTGACCACTGTCCATTTTGACACTTTTCCAGTTATTGAATTGGCTCAGAATGCTTTGCAGCTCATTCCTCTGCATTTCTGGCAAATGGTAAAACTTCTTACATATCTTGCAGAGTTTTATTTATTTATTTGTATTTAATTTTTTTTTGAAAATTAAAACATGATTGAGGGAGACAGAGTTGAGAATCACTTTTAAAGTGATTTGATAATCACTTCACATTTTTCAATTGCTTCATTGGACTTAGTACAGTGTTGGTTTTTTTCCAGGTGGGTGTGTAATCTAGGAAGGCCACTTCAGAAGCAAGCTACAAAGTCCCAGTGCCTGTAGATCAAGGATGGGGAGCCTCAGCCCCTGGGGCCAAAAAGGCATTCTGGGTTTCCATCTGTACTTTCTCTTTCACCTCCAAACACCACTGTTTAGTGGTTTCCCACATTTCTTACTGGATTCCCCTCATACTTAAATTTGTCTCCTAAGCGTTAGTTATAGCCAAGACATGCAGATTTTTGTCATTTTTGCTCCAACTGCCCCCCTCCCCCAAAACACACTAAAAAAATCTCTAAAATGGCATTCAACCCAGGGGCTGAAAATGTTTCCTCACATTTGCTGAAGAGGAAGGTTATGTTTTAAATATAGGACTTCAGAGTACCTGCATGCACACGCAAACATACATAAATAATGCTTATAGTGTACCTCTGTTTGCTCCCAGGAACTCATGCTTTGTTACTTGATCAAACCATCTGATATGACCGAAGAAGAAATGGTTTCACCCGAATGTCTCAGAAGAATTAAAGTTCAGGTATGGGAGTTGTTTTCCGATTTCATTCCTTATCTGAAGCCAGTGATGGCCTCCAAGCATCTGAGCCTGTGGGTATTCAGGTTAATCCCTCAGGCCAGTGGTGGCAAACCTTCCGCACTCCAGATGTTTTGGACCACCACTCCCACAGTCCTTTGTCTTTGGCAGTACAGGCTTGGAATTCTGGGAGTTGTGGTCCAAAACATCTGGAGTGCCAACGGTTCTACACCACTGCCTTAGGCAATGCTGTTTGAAACTTTGCTAACTTAGTACATCTAAATACCAACTAAAGGGTGTGCCAAAGGAAGATGGCTATCTGGGTCAAGAACAAATATGCGGTTGAGTGTGGCATTGTTTATTCTTGACTGCATCTGATTTATTATCTGAGCTTTCATGAGCAGCCAGTTCTCTCAGAGCCAATTCATAGACTATCAAAGCAGTCTTACATTATTTTCTTGACCCACATGATTGTTTCCTATTTATGTTGCAAGAATGCTGTGGAATCCAGGCACATGAAAGTATCTTCTGTGCCAATGCCGTAGCAGATGGCTTGGCTTTTGAAGGTACCATCCAAAGGTAACAGAAGTTTGGCAGGTTAAAACCTGGAGAACATTCAGACATTACAGCTGTGCTAGGGAGCATGTCATTCCCTGCTCTCAAAGGGCTTTTGGCTTGTATAGTTCAAGTTTATAAGCCACAATGTCGTACGGCAAAGTGCTTGTGAGATTAGTATAAAAGGAGAAGATGCCTGAAGGCTCAGGTGCACTGAAGAGAGCTCTGCCAGTGTCTTCAGCCGCTGTGAAGCATTCATCAGAAGCTAAACCAATGTACAAGGAAAACTTTCACTGAAACAGGAGGAGGATGACAGAAGAAAAACAGGGTGAGCAGGAATTTAAGAAAACTTGAAAAGCCCTTGGCATGCTCTTGTGGTTTACAGATGCATTAATGAGTTACTGCTCATGATCACCAAGACATGCCAAAAGGTGAACTTTCACTACAGCAAAGCTGCCATAATGTCAACTGGAAATAAGTGACAATGTCCTTTTTTGGTTAAAAGTTCTTAGATGTTAATAATCAGTGACTTTCCTCTCCAGGAATTGATTCTAAATCGTTGGGTTGCATCCTCTGAACGCAGCGAACAAGAAGAGCTATGAGAAAATGGATCAAATAATTGCATGCTATTGAAATACCTGCAATAAATTAACTGCTATTACATGTTTTTGTTTTGCTTTACACATAGCAGAATCTGGTGCCATTTCTATAGTCTGTTATAAAGTAACACAATATTAGATAAAAACCAATAAAAGTTATTTTGTAATTAATGTTGGATAGATTCTGACATTGGTATTGTGTGGCACTGTTTTGTTTGTGCAAAAAATGACTTTTGGCAGAGCATTGATACAGATTATCTTACAGAAGGCTTTAGCAACATTATGCCACTGTAGCTGCTCTTACACTAACATTCCCTTCTCATTAAGTGCAGGTCAGCGTATTGGGCTTGCTCTGGATGCATTGTGTATTTGAAATTGGTAATGTTGGGACCTGACCTAGTTTACAGATTGAGCACTTCTGTCCCTGTATATGTGGAAGTGTAAATTTCCAGTGGCTGAAATCCTGTTGTTTAGTTACACATGGAAGGCAAGTGGAAGAACATTCATTCACTTTTAGTTGGCAAGTATGGAGTTGCTGCAGGTATCCTCTGAAACGTGCATGTTCTCTGCCTTGGTCCATGTTCATGAATCCCAGCCACAACTCATTAATTGTCAGCCAGAAGGCACAGCAAGCGATCCTGTTTGCATTTTGCAAATGTTACCTAAGCAATAGGATTTGATCCTTAAATCCAGGGGGACTTAAACATGAGTCAATGTGCATAAGATTGTAGCTTTAGTTAGATCATATATATTGAAATCAGAAACATATGCAGAATATAACATTTAAAAATGTCTAACTCCCAGCCACTATAATGATTTTAGTGTGTTAAATTTCATACTGACGCGTACATAATCTCCTCCCAAGGCAGTCACTGACTGCACATAAAGGCTGGGGTCCAAGATTTGCTGCTGTTGGGCAGGAGGAGTAGAGCCCCACTCATGGAAAGCAGAAGAAGGGGCTTCCCCCTTCTTCCTGCCGGCCTTTGTGCTTGTGATG
Source organism: Phrynocephalus guinanensis (assembly GCA_037367245.1). Lineage (NCBI taxonomy): Eukaryota > Metazoa > Chordata > Lepidosauria > Squamata > Agamidae > Phrynocephalus > Phrynocephalus guinanensis. The sequence goes on along the minus strand of CM074734.1, from coordinate 39,507,478 downwards.
TATTGGTGAGGAGAAGGGGATCCTGAAGTGGGGAAACCGTACACTAATTGGTGAAAATGCCTTCCCCTTCCCCACCCAATCTATTGCCAAGGGGTACCACAATCCTATCTGTGAATGGAAGGTCCTTGCCTAGCTTGGATCCACACCAGTCATGTTATTTCATGCAGTGCTGGATGTCACGGTTTGGAAACGTAGAAGGAAGCTCAAGGCTCTTCAGTCCCACAGTTGATTGAGAATAATCCTTATAAATCTCCAAACAAGCATGCATTAAATCCCATTTCAATCCCAGCTTCTCTTTTTCCATGAAAGGAACAAAAAGCACAGTTGCTTGAACCTACTAGTTTTACCTTTATTTATTATCCGTGAATGCTTAATTATGAAGTCAAATGGACCGTACTGGTAGTGCCCCCTCCTTCACTTGGGTGACCAACAGTAAAGAAGCCATTCTTGCATATTTCTTTATAGATGGTGATATATTTGGAAGCTTTCCTTGTTCGTGGAATCACAAATTTCTCTGTAAATTCACTTTTACTCAGTTGCTGCTGTTTTTGGGCACTCAGCACACAGTTAATAAATGTTAGCCCATATGTGTAACAGTTGTGGAGATGTTCATCATACCTGTTGAACAGATAAGAAGAAAGATGCCTAAGAAATCAATGTGGATGTACAGTATTTATTAAACGCTTCATTTACTTTTAATACAGGCCTGTCTTTAGGTGACATTGTCTGGATCGGAGTAAGATTCAAAAGGAAAAGAGAAAAGGGGGGGGAGAAGAAAAAGAAAACCTAGGCATTCAGTTCTGGGTGAAGTTATTATGATCTGTTGGAATGGAAACAATTCAGAGAGGTGAAGCCCATGACTGCTGATATCTCATCTTAGCTGGCACAGTAACCATCCTGCCTATCTCGCTTCTTCTCCTATCTCTCCTTGCAGGAAAACAGTTGGGGGAGAGGGCAAGCCTGTTGGAACAAGATTCACCGCAGGCCTGCTGCTGCCCCCCCTTCCTCCCCAGTTGGATGAGAGCAGTAGGTGTACAGAATGCAAAGATGTATATAATGAAGTTATGATAGCCCTCCTGGGCACAATGATAGAGGAATCCCTGGGCCTATGGGAACACACCAACAGAACATAATCTCTCCCAAATGTTTTTCTTTTTTAAAAAAAGCATTGCAAAATGGCCAGATAGGTAGCTCTCCTGTTTATCTGCAGAATCTCCCTCAGCTACTAGCATATATGACAAGTAGCTGAAATGCACATTTTAAAGGTGGCAGGGTTATGGCACACACTCTAATACAGGCATGACCAGACTTTGGCCCTCCAGTTTTTTTGGACCACAACTCCCACAGTCCTTTGTCATTGGCAATCTAAGCTTAGAATTCCGGGAGTTCTGGTCCAAAACATCAGGAGGGCCGAAGTTTGGACATGCTTGCGTGTAACACTAAACTCTGTTACTAGTCTTTGTTTCAGGTCTGATAAATAACCTGGATCCATTTCTCCTGTTCTGTAGAATTCAGGGTGGCACATTTTTGGCAGCATTCCAGGAGTCCTGGCAATGAGTAGCCCCTAGATGGGGCTACTTTTATATCGCTAGATGGGCGATAGAAAAGTCAGATAAATAAATAAATAAATTTGCTTAGTGAAGTATGAGGATCAATCACTTTGTCCCTATTGCCCCACCCCACCCCCAATAACTGACAAAATGAAAGTAATGAGAGTAAAAATAAAGAAAGCTTTTCCTGATTGTTTAAAGCTGTGATTTTAAATTTGCCTTTGCCAGTCATGATAGATTTGCTGGGTTGCTCTCTCATACATACCCCTAAAGTGTAGTTTCCCCCCATTTTAATTATTTCTTGCATATTGCTGTAAACTCCAGAATTCTGCTTATCCTGTAAATCTCCAGAGGGCAAGAAAATATTCATCTACTGCTGTAACAAAGGTTATGCTGACTGAAGGCCTTAGTGATGAATTTAGACTTTCAACATTTTTTGTGATTAATGCCATGGTGATTTCTTAAAACTGGCCAAAATATTTAGCTAGGGAATATCACCCTTATAGAAAGCAATTACAGTGGACCCTTGTATAACAAACAGTTTGTTTAACATAAAATCTGTACAACATAAAAAATTCTGGAGATAGGGGAAATTTGCTTAACATAATTGCCTATGGGGAGAAGTGTACAACATAAAAATGGGATTACTCGGTTTTCAATGCATTCCTATGGGAATTTGTATAAAAGAAAATTTGCTTAATATAATTTCATTTGGAACGAATTAATTCCTTTATACAAGGTACCATTGTACTATAAGTATATTTTGGTTTGCTTAAAAAGAGAGTACTGTACATAGATACAGATTTAAAACCTCTATCCCACCCCAAGGACATTGGTGTTTATGAAGCTGAGGCAATAGGGCTGCTGGTTGGCCTTTGCTTAAAATGAAACAGATTAGGTTCAATCCAGAAAGTCTACGGCCTTGGATTTAGGATGGAAATCAAGAGATGATGTTTTTAAAACTCTGATCAGTGCAAGATTTATAGCTTCGTTTTCTTACTAAATTGCATTACACCTCATGATCAGCACTGCTTTTGCCATACTCATTTACGGAGCCCAATTTGGCACTGTAATCTCCAAAGCTGTACTTTAGTCTCCAACTTTTCTTTAGACCTTGGAGTCCTTTCATGAATCCTTAAAATCTGTACCAAATTTCTAGTAGAACACTGCTGTCAGTGGGTGTTCTATAGTATCCTCTAGTTTATGGGAATACTGTATTTAAAAGTGTCAAAACTGCACTACTGTAGCTAATTATATGCCCATTAATATGGTTGGTGGTTTTCATTAGTACTTAACAGTATCCATATGTGCACACTGTGCTGAGAGAGAAAAATAACAGGTTGCCTTAGTGGGCTTTACTACAAACACTATATTCTCTCATTATTAAAAAATATTTTTACCAGTGTCTATAAAATAAATGAAAAACATCACAAAAAGTATGCTTTCTTCTTCCTGTCTGGAAGTCTCGGTGAGCTAAGGATGTGGCCTGCCATTTGCCGCTGGAATCTCGTCCTTGTCAGCTTGAACCAGCGTATGAGGAGAGATGGGAGATGTGCTCAAACAACATTTAGAGGGCCAGGGCCACCCCACACGTCTGCTAGAATTGGAAAATGAGATATAGGATACCTCAGAGAAAGCCTTTCATAATTTCATTCTGCCTCTGAACTGTCCCTGTGCAAACCCAGCAGCTGGTCCATGGGGCTGCACTTCAGCAGGGAAGGAACGTAGGGCAACCAGCAACCCTGCTGGAAAACCATTTTTCATCAGGCTTTTCGCTTCCTAAGATGCACAAGGCACAAAGCAACCCGGCACTTCAACCATGGGAGGTTCGATTGACAGCTACACCACCAGGTGGTTGACATTATCCTTTGGTATATTATAGCCCCATGTAGCTTAACAGGTTGCTATGAAAAGTACTGTATATACTCGAATATAAGCCTAGTTTTTCAGCCCTAATTTTGGGCTGAAAAAAGGGGCCCTCGGCTTATATTTGGTCAGTACTTTTAGCCACTGAGGTAAGTGCTTGGGTTGGTGGCTAAAAGTCATTTTAAACGCTGTGCACCACTTCTCCTGACCCCCCCCCATGTTGCCAGGGAGTGGCCTACAATGTTTAAAATGACTTTTAGCCACCAACCCAAGCACTTGCCTCGGTGGCTAAAAGTCATTTTAAACATCACACACTGCCCCCTCAGCTCACAAAGGAGAAGTTACCAGGCCCTGCTGCATTTCCCACCCTAGACTTATACCTGAGTCAATAAATTTTCCTAGTTTTTTTGGGGGGGTTTAAATTAGGGGGCCGGCTTATACTCGGGTCGACTTATACTCGAGTATGGTAGTTATTTAGAAGTAATTTATTTTAGAGCTGATTATTACCAAAAAATAAAGCTTCACCAATAACAGTGACCTTATTCCAAGTCAATGTGGATGGGACTGCATGGTGGTTGAACAGTTGAGCTAAATAAGCACATGTGTTGGGTTATAATCTCCACCAGGGAAGCGTATTTTCAGTATATATCATATGGCAGTGTTTGTTCCAGCCGGTTCCATTCTTCATAGAACTGTCAAGCCAAAGCCTTTGGCCACACAGAGGAGCCTTCACTGCAAATGGTGATGAAATCTGACGAAGCTTTCTTGGGCACAGTGCTTGTGGAGTCCTCCTTAGAGGGGCCAGCCCTCCAGTCAGGCAAAGTGAGGAGGTCTCCTTAGGTGATAGCAAAAGTGTTGGCGTGGACAACCATCTCCCTTGTGGCCTGCCCTTCGTCCCTGAAGCAAGCTTGTTACTCTGGTGGGAGGGAGGGAGATGCAGTGCTGAGGAAAGGTTTCATAGCTGAAGAAAGCCACCTTTTGTGCTTGGAAAAGGAGAGGGTGCTGTCATCTTTGCTTCAGAGATCAAATGCCATCAGCTTTGTTTATACAGTACAAGGTAGATGCTGTGGTGTGCCATCTTCTCCCCAGTGTGAATGGGGAGAAACTGTTCTGAGATCTCTGCTCGTGAAGGCACAGGCTTTATTTCAATCCAGCCGGTTCAGACCCAGCTCTCAGAGACAACTTAAGCAGATTCCAAAAGTTCAGTGCTCTTGTTCAGCCAGCGACAAAAACTGAAGGTGTCTGCTTATGTATAAACCAGCTTACCTGTGAGGTTGCCAGATCTCTGCCACTGAAAATTGTTCTAGGTAAAGATCCCATTGCTTAAGAAGGCCATACATGTCGGGCTGGACGAGAGGAATGCTTACACATTGTTCCCACCCATATTCAGCTTTGTGAACTCCTGCTTCATTGTAATTATACACCAAACCTAAAAATGCAAACAGTAACAAGCCCTCTCAGAGGTTGGAAACCCTGGATATGACGTTAACTGTCAATACGCAGAATCATGGCAGAGTTCATTACCATCCACGAGTCACCTGCAACATCATTCCCATTCCTTTTAAAATGGGTTGTTCAGAAAGCCCTTGTTGTCCGAATCCATGGCATGCACTGTTGTCCTATGGAATATTTCAGAACTCACAACTACCCAAATATTTAATGGTCTAACGTCACAGGGCACTGAGATACACACTGTTCTATAACAATGGAAGAGTATTTTCACAATAGACGTGGTAGGAGATCTTTTCCCCCTACAGTGTTATCTCTCCTCAGAGAAGAGAGAAGTCTAGACTACCTTTGAGGAAGAGAAAAGGGATGAAAGGCCCATTCTCCTGAAAGAACTGGGAGTCTGCCCAGTTCACCATCTTTTGAACAGCCCCAAAACAGGGATTTGCAGGCCTTAGAAGTGGGATGAGATAAGGGTGACAGAGGTGATGAGTGAAAGGGTAGAGAAAGCTGTTAGAGAAAGCAGGTGAGGTGGAAAGGGAAAGCAAGACGAACCAATTAGAGGAAGAGGGGAAGAAAGGAAACATAGACAGTGAAAGGGAATTTTTAAGTCTCTTTTTGGACTTTTGGTATCTCATAAGCTGCTATGGCAGAAACAAGGAGAGGGGGAGAAAAAAACCTTGCCACAGGATAGGAATGGACTTGCTTAGAAAAGTCATGGACAAATAAATGGGCAAAGCTGATGGTTCCCAGAGAGGAGGCTGAAAGGAGGAGGCAGGAGAAAATAACCCCCCCCCCAAAAAAAACCAGAAGGAACCCTTGCCAAAGCTTTACCCTCACACCCGTGGACCCCGGATGGAAGGAGTATGCCCATCCTGCCAATTCCATCAGGGCACAGGAGGCAAGGTTCACTAATTTTATATTAGGATAAGATTTGGGACTCAGTTGGAAGAAACCCCTTTTGGCAACATAAAAAGGTGAACCCTTTCCTCAGTCCGTTGAATGAGGAAAATAAGTTACCTGTTCAGTTTAACTTTTATTCTTTCTTGGATTTAACTGAAATAAATGCTGATACTTTGCTTTTGAATCTGGATATTTATTGTCCTGGGTTTGAAGAAACACAAAGGAAGGAAATGGACACCCTTAAGGGTGAACCCTTTTTCCAAATGTCTGCCCGCATTCTGAACAAACATAAAAAGCAAGAGTAGATGTGCTGATGATAACGGTAAGAGAAGCCAAAATATACATTTTAGGTCCTTTTAAAAGGTACTGTATCGTTCGCTGCAAGTTTTTTGAGGTCCCACCTTGAAATCTGGCAAATGTTTGTGCCCTTTTTGTTGGACCAGTAAAGGTATTGCACTACAATATTGGAATCTGCCCTCCCTCAGTTGATCTCCTGCCACAGTATGAAATGTCACGCAGAAATGTCTTTCTTCATTACATCGCCAGACACGGAAACACTACTCTGCCTAGGCTAAACAAGGCCTATCGTTTGCTCGTTCCATAGCCAAAACAAGGTCTAAGTCGCTGAGACGTGGAATCAACGCAAGCATAAATGATTAAGGGGAATGTTTTGTCAGCATATGTAACCAGTCTCCAACGCAGGATAACAATGCTATTAACGGGCACAAAATATTTACAATACACAGAGTTTTTTCTTCAGAAGGTCAGTTATGAACTCTTCTTACCTTTAGTATTGGTTATTCCAACATGAAGATCAGAGCTTCCATCATAACCACTGAAAGAAGACATTCATTATTGCCCATGTTGAAAAAAGCAAACAGTTGGGTGTGGGGAAGACGCATTGTGCTCCACATAGAACTGCCTTGTTTTGCTTTGTTTTTGCTTGACAGGGACCGGATATAGTCGTCACATTTAATTCTGTTTCAAATCCATTTGATCAGGACTGCAAATATTAATCACCTGGTTGGCCTATTAATCTATTTAAACTGATTTCCAATCTAGACAATTGATAAAACATAAGACATATTTTTGCAACAAGTTCTTAAAATAACTGTAGATAACAAATGGCTTCTTAGAAGAAGCATTCTTCTAGAAAAGATATATTTTGTTTAACACATGCAAATTTGATTTAATGATTTATTTCTTAATATTTATTAGTTTCTTATATATTTATTTATTAGTTTTAGTGCTTGAGTTCAACCGTGTATTTTATATATTCTAGAATAATTCCACTGCAGTAACCATATATTCATCTTGGGATATGCGGCTTTGCAAAGTTGAGTTTCGAAATGAGGCCTCAATTGGGCTTCAAATTGATATTTTATTCACATGACTATAGCACAGCCCTAGGGAAATGATAACGTGTATATTCCGCAACAGTATTGATTAAAGTTTCAGATTTCAGTGTTGAGTGCACATAATGCTTTCCATGCAGAAGGACAAGGTTCAGATAGCCAGGGGCATTGGCAATCTTCCTGCCATATCTCAAGAGGAACAAAGCAGTGCAAGCAGGCAACCTGAAATTTTAGCAAAGCAGTACCACCAATCAGAATACTTGTGTGGGTCAAAGATACAGTCCAGGGTCAAGCAGCTTTTGCGCATCATCTTTCTGATCTTGTAAGAAAACCTCCAAAGCTGGAAAAATTCCTTTTTTAGACTACAGCTCCCAGAATTCTCTCAGCCCCAAGAGTGACCAGCCACAGTGGCTTGGAAATTCTGAGAGCAGTAATCCTCAAAGGGTAACCTTTCCAAAAAATCAAGAGAACACTTAGGGCAACATTGACAAACTGAAAAACCACAAAAGAGCCATACCTTAGAAATGTTCCAGTAGTTGGTTTAAGCAAAAAAGAACACCTTTCTCTGTGCCCGTTCACAAACGGGCTTGGGATGCTGACTGGTGCGTCTTCCAGTTTCCTGTAGACCAGGCTCTGACCACAAAGAGGGCAATACTTGGGCACAAAAGAAGCAAATATGTCTTTGCTACAATGGCTGATTTATTAAGCTTTTCTCTGAGTCCAAAGGCTGCATGATTTCAGCCACCTCCTTGTGTAAATGCCGCTGGCTTTCTACCTGTCAGAATCCTGATGACTTAGCCAGTGAAATTGACACCGGAAGGGGGAGGAATTTGTTTGCAATGTCAATGACAGCCCATAGAGCTGTATTTTAAAAAAAAAAAGCTGGGTAAACAAGGGAGAAGCCAGAAAGGAAAAAGGAGTACTATACCCACCTCAACATTCTCTTAAAGGGCAAGAGGCTGTTTTTAAAATACTACTCACATTTGAGACTTGCACTGAAATTGCTGCAATGAGCAGATCTATTTATTTTGGATTTAGAGGTAATCTGTCTTCATTGGTTCACATTTTCCATTTTCTGCTGCCATTCTGCATTCTAACAATGCTGTGTAAACTGATGCATGTCCCCTTTTCATAAGACAGACAAGAAAGACAAGCATGTTTGGGGTTGCTATCTTTTTCCCTCACAAGATTCCTTTGACTCCATCGCTTGCTGTGTAGGGAACAATGCTGGATGTCAAACTTGCCCCTTTACTAATTCTAGGCCTGAAAAAAGATTAATCTTTGGAACATAAATTCCGGTTGTCATGCAGCTTTTGAAGAGAAAGAAACTCCAACAATTTTTAAAAAAATGCATGCATAAATCTTTGTGAGGATTGTAATTATTTTGAATAATTACTGTAATCTGTAGGTAACTTGAATTAGTCCAAACCATTTTTTGAAAGAACAAACTATGTAAAAATAAAAATAAAAAAAGCGGTGTTCGAATCAGGTTGACAGCGACTGTATTCCTTCCAAGGCGCCGGTAGGGGGTGCTCTGCCCAACTCTAGATTTGTTTGTTTCTTTGTTTTTTAGTCCGGGTTGAGAGTCCTTCTAGGAATACCTCCAGCTCTCTATACCTCGTTCTCTGACTCCAGGCCTTTTCCGTCTCTATGACCAGGCCCGCTTCCTTCCATAGACGTCAGCCTCTCTCCGACTGGAGTCCATCCCCTCAAACGGTCCGGCCGGGAACCAGTTCTCGCGAGAAGTGGCCGGGTGCTTCTTGCCGGGCTTCCAACCAGCTCCTCCCTTCCCTTCCCTTTCCCTTTCCCTTCCCTTTCGTCCCGGAGCCTTAAAGCTCCCTCGCAAAAGGCTCGGCGGAACCAAAATGCGAGGAGGAGCCGCGCGGGGACGGGAAGCCGGAGCCGAGGCGGGAGTGGCGCGGGAGGAGACATGAGCACCACCAAGGACGTCACCTGCAGGTCAGGGAGGCGCAGCCCATCATCACCTCTGGGATGAATCCTAATTTCGCCCTCCCTCCCCCCCCGCGGCTCTTCTCCCTCCCTTCTCCCGCCCCCCCCTGAAAGGCCGACCGGGGGAGGGGTGGGGTGGGGTGGAGGCTCCGCCGCCCCCAATGTCCGTGCCCGCCTCTTCCCCCCCCTCGCCCCCCGTTCAGCCCCTTCCCTTTGGCCCCATTCCCGCGCGACCCACGTGAGAAAGGAGACCGCGGGGGGGGGGGGGGGAAGAGGGAAGAGGGAGAAGCCGGAGTCCATCTCCCTCCCCCGCCTCGGTAACAGCGCTGCGTCGTCGTCTTCCCCATAACCCTAATAAACCCCATACCCCTAACAACCCTGGCGCCCCACCCCCGGCCGCCCACTGGTTGCCTTCCTGCCCCCCACCCCCATCCGCACTTACGGGCTTCTCCGTCGGGTATGGGGTTCCCCTGCTGTTACTCCTCCGGTTCACCGGGAGTGGTGCTCCTGAGGACTAGAAACACGCGTGGCCGTGTTGATGACGTCCGGCCACGGCCAAGGAGGCGTTCTCGGGACGCAGCTTCCCCAAGCGCTCCTTCCAGCAGCCGGTGGGCGGCCGGGCGGGGGGTTGGGGGTTGGGAGCGCCAGCTCTTCCAAGCCCTCGTCTTGTTATTTATTATTTATTTTATTTATTTTAAAATTTATATACCGCGCCGATTTTCCCAGAGGGAACTCTGGGCGGTTTACAAATAGAACAACATAGATTATTGACACCAGACATTCAAAACAAATAATAAACCACAACAAAAAGGAAAAGAAAAGAGCCCGGCAAGAGGCACAGAACAAATAATAAGAATATTAACAACAAAGCACAAGAAGCCATAAGGCCAACATTAGCGATCGCTGTACGTTTCATGATCCAGCCCAGATTCATACCAGATTTCCTTTTCTACCCCAGTTATCAGAGCTGGTCAGTAACTTACTTGGTTGCACAAATGCAAGAGTGGCTTGTACCGTTTATTGGACCATAAAACATGTGCTGGCAAGTCTTTGGTTCCAAGCTGAACAAGTCTCCCCCCCCCCCCAAAAAAAGGGGATGGGTGGCAGACTTCTAACCCTAACACACAAACACACCCCACGGCTGAGTCAAAGTTGAGTCCAGCCACTGATGTGACTTAAGTCTCACTTGCCTGTGAGTTCGGGAACTGGAGTCCCCATCCCTGCCATTAAACATTTAAACAGGTGGCCAGCTCTAGCGGATGAAATCCATGTCTTCAGGCTAAACATGCCTCCTTGAGAAGGTGCGCTAGGTGCAAGGAGGGACTTAAGCTGAACAATTAGTTATGTGATGCTTTACAAGTGGAAGTTCTTCGTGTAGTGATTCTTTGAGCACTATTTCTTAAACATGGACAGTGATATGACTTTTAAAAAATAATTTTATTAATTTTAACAAAAAGTATACATTTTAAAAACTAAAGAAAATTTGTATATAAACTAAATGTGCTTCCCCCTATCAGGACCAATGGAGATTCTCTATTTCCATTCCTCTTCCAGAAATGCATTCGCTCATAGAATCATAAGAGTTGGAAAGGGCCATCCAGTCCAACCCTCTGCCATGCAGGAACCCCCATCACAGTACTCCCAACATATGCCCATCCAGACTCTGCTTAAAAACCTCCAAAGAAGGAGACGCCAACAACTACTATGGCAGCATATTGCACTGCTGGACAGCTCTTAACTGTCATCATGAAGTTCTTCCTAATGTTTAAATTAAACATAGCTATCATATCCCCTCTCCGCCTTTTTGTAAAGCTAAACATTCCCAGTTCCCTAAATCGCTCCTCATAAGACATTTCTTCTAGACCTTTAACCATCCTGGTCGAACTCTTCTGGACCCACTCGAGGTTGTCAACTCCCTTTTTTAATTGAGGAGTTCAGAACTGTACTCTTGCGAAGGTGCACAACCTTTCCTCTTTGTTAATTTAAAAACCCAGTAATTTTTCCCATGTATATTTAAACATATTCTTATTTGACTTTTTTCTTATTTTAATATTACATGTTAATTTATCATTAATAGCTATATTGACTCTCCTTTGCTTGTGTTCTGTTGTAGCTTTAATATAATGTCTTTTCATGCTATAAGATGTCCCTCAATTCCCTGTTCTCAATACTTCAACATGTCTTAATTGTAGTGGACTGTAAATTATCCCTCATTACTGTAAGCCGCCTTGGGTCCTTTTCCAAGGAGAAAGGCGGGGTAAAAATACTCTAAAATAAATAATAAATATTCCTTACTTCTTTATTTGATTCATTTAATTGGAGGTCACAGTTAACTTTCCAGTCTTCTGCTATTTTTATTTAGCCTCTTAGTAGATTTTTGATAAATTCTTTCATTGTCCAATTCCATTGTACACTTTTAAATTTTGATAAAAGTGCTATTTTAGGACCTAGTCTTAAATTTAACTATAATATTTCACTTATCTCTTTAAAGACCAATTTCCAAAACTTCACTTTATTTTCATATTCTCATCACTTATGAAAATAGATTCCTGCTTTCTTAATTGCATCTCCAACATATCCTAGAATACTTTTATGCATATAATTCAGTTTCACTGTTAAGTACCATCTCCAAATGAATTTGTAATTCTTTAATGTTCTTTTGTTCCATATATTCCACTTCTCAATACTTATTTCCTCTCCCAAATCTGTTTCCCATAGCATCTTTAAAACCTGTTGATCATCTCCTTCTATCAATATTTTATACATTTTACTTAAAGTCCCCTTCATTCTTTTGTGCCAATTTCCTTTTTCCTTCTGAGTATCATTTCTCCAAATTTTGTAAGCCCTCTAGGTTCATCATTACTTTTCAGCTTTGGTATTCTCTAATTCAGCATTCCATCTGAATGACATAAAACCAAGATAACTTCTCCATTCCCATTTTATTCTAATAACCTGCTTCCTCCTTAGTCTCTTCTCTAAACCTCCTTTCAAATTCCCTGGAAATTTCTCTTAATTCTGTTATAGGATGTAATGGAGAAATTGATAAAGTATTTTTCTATATCTATTTCATATTTGTACCTTGTTCTTTAGAAAGGAATTTTCAGTTTTCTTTACCATATTTATGTTTGTTTAAAGAAAATATTTTCCAAGTTGTTACCAACTTCCTGAAATTCCAACCTTGACCATATTAAATTACTAGGTTGAATTAAAATATGTACTGTGTATCTCATTTAATTGGCTATAATAATAGAGTTTTATATTAGGTAAACCTAATCCTCCAGGGGTTTTTATATCTATACCAATACTTTTTATTAAACCTTGCTTTGTTATCATCATTACAAAATTCATTAATTATATTTTGCCACTCTTTCCTATCGTCCTCTAACAACTTTATTGGTAACATCATGAGTTAAATTTTTTTAGGTAATATCTTCATTTAACATATTGCTCGCCTTCCAAACCATGCTAATCCTGTCCTTCTTAAATCCTTTAATTTTAACTTCTTGCTTCAATTTAGCAAAATTTTCTTTTCAAAATCATAGTTTTCCACAATATCTGTGCCAAAATACTTAATACTTTTACATGTTATTACAATAATTTTCTCGCAATTTGTTTTTCTTCTTCTTTCACATAATTAAACAACATCCTATCTGACTTCTTCCAATTTACAGTATCTTTCTTTTCAATGTAGTTTAACCTGATCCATAACCAAGCTCCCTTCCTCTATGGGCAAGGTTGCTGTGGGTGTAGGAGGAAAAGCCATGCACAGAGGCTGGGTAAAAGCTCGTACATAAGCACACACCTTAGAGGGAACCTTGACCCTAACCCTAAATGGATCCTCTATTATTATGTATCATGCACAAATAAACTAATCTAAATCTTGTTTTTAATACCTATTCCCATTATTAAGTATCCTAATAGTATTTGCTATCTCTACAATTAATGTGAACGATATCAGAGAAATGGGCCATCCCTGACTGGTACCTTGGTTTAGAGATATTTAATCTGTTAATCCCTCATTTATTAATACTATAGCAGTGTTCTCCGAGTAGAATTGATTTGCTGCATTTTTGAAATAGCTCCCAGTACCAGATATTTACCAGCCTTTTTAATGCTAGCCATTCCAAACAATCAAATGCTTTGAATATATCCAATCAGTGACTCTTACTTTCAATTTTTGCTTGACAACAGTATGTATTATTTGATCCGATTTGCTCAGTTGGCCTGGGTTCAACAGTTAGGTACCTTACTTCCATTTAGACATGGCATTTCGTTTCAGAAACGAAACATGATAGCACAGCTGTCATTTGGAACAGTAGCATTTGTAGCAAAATCAACCACTGTCTTACCTTGTTTTACCTTGCGTGGGGCGAAACTCCAATCTCCGATGTGTTCTCTTTCCCTCTCCCTGGCACTGGCCAATCAGGAGCTGCGCTAGGACATGCATCATCCCGCCTCCCTGTCTGATTGGCCAGCACCAGGGAGACGAAAAGGTGACATGTTGGAGTCTGCTTCCTGGTTGGAGTTTCGCCACACACGAGGTAAAGCAAGGTAAGACAGTGGTTGATTTTGTTCCAGAAGGTAGGACTGTATTCCGAACACCAGCTGGAAAGTGCTGGCATGTTAAGAAAAATAAATTTTGTCAGCATGGAAAACTGGAATGGAAATCCAGCTTCTTTTTCAGGTAATATTAGACATTGCTTCAGTAGCTCCATTTGAGCCAGGATTCTCTACTGACAGTAATGGGATCCATTTTAAACTTCTAAGTGCATCATTTTAAATGTTAGGTTTTAATTTCTGTTTGTTTTTGCTAGTTTTGTATGTATTAGACTATGAGAAGGAAAGCAAAACAGGATTGAAAGTTAATCCTGAGATCTGGTACTGTTTGTGACCATAAATCTAATTCAATGCAGGTATTTTATGCAAGGAGTCTGTCGTGAAGGGAACAGATGCTTATTTTCACATGACTTGTCTACAAGCAAACCATCTACCATTTGCAAATTCTACCAGAAAGGACAGTGTGCCTATGGAACTCGCTGCAGGTATGAATTGCTTGTTTGGGGGCTAAAACATGTTGATTTTGTTTTCTATTTTTCCAGTGACATTTAAGAAGCTGTTGATCTTCTCAAGCGGTAAATTGCCTATCTAGTCTGGTCTGAAACAGTTAGAATTTCTCTCTTTCTCATTTGAAACTACAAAGAGCCTGGGCTTTCAAGTTCCTGGCTTCTTCCAACCAGGATATAATCCACTAAAACTCATAGTGGTGAAGCTTGTAGTACAGGGGTTTGCTAGATGAGCAGTGCAGTCACACACCTAATTAGTGCTCAGTCTCACTGGGTTTAATGGTGCTTACTGCTAGAAAGTGCAGAATTGCAAACTCAAGATACTTAAGTAGTAGCTTGTGTAAGTATACAGTCCTGTGCATGTTTGCTTGTGAATATCCTTTAATGAGAACTACTTTCTCAGTAGGTTTTATAGAACTGCACTGTTGCTAAAATACTACGGTATGTGTAGACTGATTGTCCAGCTGCAGTGAAGTCATTGGGAAATCAAGCTTTTTCTATGGTTTAAACACAGGCTCAGGCATTGATTGGATTGTTAGGCTGCACTGTTACATTGCATGGATACACTGCTCCATGAGCCTCCTGCTAAATTGACCTCCTGCCCAGTGGCATTTCAGTTCATACACATGTACAGTATTTTTGTGTAACAAAAGTCTAACAAGTCAGAACAAACTCCTAGTGGCCCTAATAGGGCTTTCAAAGTAAGTGGGATATATTAGGAGTGGTTTTAATCATTCCACTTCCCCAGCGAGTATCCATGGCCAGTGGGGAGTTGAGTGAACCACGCTCTCCAGATTTCTGGTCTGTCACTCTACCCACTACACCACACTGGGAATCTTCCATAATAGAGAGATATTGGATAATCATGCCACGGAGGGATGTATTGAGTGAACATTGTCCTTGGGAACACAGTTGCATATTTCTATAGCGTTGAAAAACCTATCCAGTGAAGCTAGGCCTTTTTGAAAATGAGGCTGTCTATGGAAGCATTTGACATATCAATTGAGCCATGTGCACTTTCCCTTTGTATAGCCAATAAATGCCTGGATATTTTTTTTTGTTGCCATTGTTCTCTTTTTGTGTTGTCAAGGTATGACCATATCAGACCTCCCATGTCGGCGTCGGGTATTTCAGGGACTACAAGAACCCTTCATGCTTCTGCCCCACCATTCTACAGCCTTGACTGCCTGCCAGAGCAAAATACACCTGTAACCAAAAGTAAAGTTCAAGAGCCTGGAAAACGGGAAAAGAAAGGACTAGTGCTCAGGGACAGAGGTGAGGAGAGGCGGGGGTGGTGGTTCATTTCCCCCCCCCCCTAAAGGCTTTTGGAATTTTAGGATCTTCACAGATCCCAAATATGGGAAGGTGTTATGGGCCTTTCTCCTCATTTAGAGTTGGGTGGGTGTCATAGGGAGGAGTGGAAAACAGGAGCAGGGGGTGAACGGAGTAACGGGCCCTCTGGATGTTTTATAATATCTTACCTTTTTAGTTTCATTGGCTGGGGAGCTTTGAACTCTGCTGCAGCTACTGTTTTTTAATCTTGTTTTTATTGTATTATACTGTATAGTAATATGTCTGTGAAGATTCTCAGTCATCCAGGTGAGTTTATCTGGAAGTTGAGTCATGGCTACTGGACTTCTTTTCTTGAGAGATAGAAACGTTTCGCTGTTCATCCAAACAGCTTCATCGGTCTGAATTCAGACTGATGAAGCTGTTTGGATGAACAGCGAAACGTTTCTATCTCTCAAAAAAGAAGTCCAGTAGCCATGACTCAACTTCCATATACTGTATAGTATTTTTATAGTATTTTATAGGTATTGTGTTGTTTTTACATTGTACTGCTTTTATTGTACTTTTATGAATTTGTTGTAAGCCGCCTTGGGTCCCTCCGGGGAGAAAGGCGGCATAAAAATAAAGTTTTTATTATTATTATTATTATTATTATTATTATTATTATTATTATTATTATTATTATTATTATTATTATTATTATTATTATTATTATTATTACCATAACCAAGCAGATCTGCCTAAGAAACAGAGGCCAGCATTATACTGTAAACATAGGCACAGTTTGTTTCTTTATGTCTGTGAAGATTCTCGGTCACCCAGGCGAGGTTATCTGGAAGCTGAGTCATGGCAAACTGGACTTCTTTTCTTTTGAGACTGAAAACGTTTCGCTACTCATCCAAGCAGCTTTGTCAGTCTGAGGAAAGTTAGTGGTGAGCTCCTCCAATTTATACGGATAAGTAGTGAAACGTTTCAATCACACAAGAAAAGAAGTCCTGTTGCCATGACTCAGCTTCCACATATTTGCTTCTTAATGGACAGGATCAGAAAGGAAGTTCTGTGACAGTGAATTGTTGCTCCGCACAGTTTTCCACTGCCCTTGTGGAGACGATTCTTGGGGAATACAAAATCCATCTCACCTCTAGGTCCTTGAAACACACAAGACCGCTATGTACTGGGGGAAATCCTGTTATTGTTACAGCAGCATAAACCAGATCCAGGTCCAATATTGGAAATGGCAGCTAGTTTCTCCATACTTTTCTAATAGGAAATTCCTAGAATAGTCCATCATGATTCTTGTTTCTTTGAATGTGCCTTGTATATCTCTTCTTCTCAGATTTATGTGGATCAAATGAGGAACGAACAAGACCCAGCACTGTGAGTGATTCTGCGGGATGCAGCGTTCAAACAGAAACCCCAGAAGCCAAACCTCATTCCTATCTGGAGGCCATTTGCACTGGCCTTAAAGAAAACGATGCTGAACCAGGAAGTTCATACACTGATGGTGAACAACTGTGTCCCTATGCGGCCGCTGGCATGTGTCAGTTTGGTGATCGATGTCTCTACCTCCATGGACAAGTGTGTGAAATCTGTGGGCTGCAGGTACTTCATCCTTTTGACCCAGAGCAGAGGAAGATGCATGAAAAGGTAAACACGATGAGAAATGCACGATGAGTGTTTTCTATCGCATTAGAGACCTACTGTAGGTTCTCCTTTGTAGACCTGAGACTTCATGGCAAACAGTGGTTTCCTTCCATGAAAATGAGCCTGGTGATTTCTGATTCCTTTCCCTGCCTTCTTTCCAACCTGCAAGGAGAAGATCAGAAGTGAAAGTGAGGTCCTTTACCCCCCTGGGTGGATAGGGGAGCATAACCAGAAATAGTGCTAGGCCACTTGTAGGCATAATTAATGGAAAGACTTATTTAAATCATAGCAGATAAACAGGGTATAAGATGCATGACATAAAGACAAAAAAGAAATCAAAGGAACATCAATGTATTTCTAGCACACTGCTATGCAATGATAAAATGAAAAGTGCAAAGCAGAACAACCTGTATTTGAGTATCAGATGAAATTGCAGTTATGCGGAATCAGTCACAGCCATTATAAAGCACTATATTTGCACCTAACCTTCCACCAGACCTTTAGTTGAAGGTCACTGTGTTTCAGTTATTTGACCCAAAGACTGAGAAAGAAAAGTGTATTGCTATCTATCCCATGGAACAGGTTCCTGTAGATTCAAGGCAGTGTGCAGGAGAATTGATCCAGGTGAATCCAGATTGGAAAATCAGAAGGAAAAACCTAAGTGGTGGGTGTGGATAAGATGGATTAGTCTAACCCAGTGGTTCCCAACCTGGGGGTTCAGGACCCCTTTGGGGGTCGAACGACCATTTCACAGGGATCGCCATCAGCCAGGAAAGAAAAAGGCACAAGTGGCTTGGGTCTGGTGGAGGAAGGAGGGAGAGTGAGTTACAGCTTGATAGGTTGGAGGGAGTGTCAGTCAGTGGCACCGGAGGCTGCGATTGGCTGAGGGTGCCTGTAGAGGGAAGTTCTCTATGGCACCTGAGGCAGTGGCCTGCCAAAGGGGGCTTGTGGCCTCTTCCAAGCAGGGCAAGGGGTCACCACAACATGAGGAACTGTATTAAAGGGTCATGGCATTAGGAAGGTTGAGAACCACTGGTCTAACCCATTGTAAAAACTAAAGCTTCTCTCAAAATCAAGGCAAGCGAACAGCTCAAGGCCCAGAGCAGTCAAAACTCCGTTCTCTGTGTTGGTAGATGGCAGGCTGGGGGCCGAAGTGCCTCACATCGCTTTTCTTTATTCCCAGAAAGCCAAGCATCCCTTTGTCCTGAGGCACATAAGGCACCCAGAGTATCTTATCAGGGTATACTTGAGACAGGAAGCCACTCAAAGCATTTGACCTTGAGGCCTTTCCATGCTGTTCCATTGTCTTTCAGTTCAACCTGAGCCTTGTTGTCACAGCAGTCATATACGGTGGTACCTCACAAGACGAGTGCCCTGTAAGATGAATTTTCCATAAAACAAATAAAATTTCCAATTCACAGGTGCTACACAGTGGGGAAAGCTGGGATCGAAGCCACCGCCACCCCCCTTGCCCAGGTCTGCGCCGAGCCATTTTGGCACAAAGACCCGGGTGAAGAGGGGATTCGTGACAGCTTGTGGGCTCCTTCGTAGCCCCAGTTTACTCTGCAGCCACGCCACTTTTGGGATGCCCACAGTGGCATGGCTGGAGAGTAAACGGGGGCTAAGAATGAGCCCACAAACTGCTGCTTCCCCTTCGCCCAGCTTTTTGCACGGAGCCATTTCAGCAATCTTTGCGCCGAAACAGCTTGGTGCAGAGATCCGGGCAAAGGAGGGGTGGCTGCCCCAACGCAGGAAGGGGATGGGCGGGTGAGTCACCCCCTTGGCCACTCCCCCCCCCCTGCTAGGGGCAGCCAGCAAAAGCAGGGAAGCTTTTCCCCTGCACCATCCCAACAAAGAAGCGGGGGGGGGAATATATCCCTCAATCAATGGGCAGCAGAAGGATGCAAGTTGATTGAGGGGGCTTGGGACAGGCCATTCCTATCAAACAATTAAGGGATTATGAAAAGAAATAAACACAATTGTACTTGTGTATAGCAGAGAAAAATGAGCTTAGCAGCAGTAGCAGCATGTAGATAAAGTGTAGATAAGCAATAAGTGTTATTGGAACTTAGAGACAGAGAGACAAAGAAACATGACTTAGAATAAAACTTATATTGAATATATACAGCAGATATACAGCAGATAAGCATAACACCAAGCAATAACATATATACAAAGCAACAGAGTGTGGGGTACTGTTTCTCACCATAAACAGTCCCAATTTTCCATTACATCACCCAGTTCCTTTATACACATGTGGAACTCATCAGACATGATTTTAACCAGTCACATCCTGACACACCATGATGTCATTAACTATTCCACCTGTGCTAAATGACTTTAACCTGCAAGTGATTTCTAATCCCTTGCACTTGTGGCTAACATCATGACACTGCATTTTTGACTGACTCCATTTTACAAATTCTCTGTTCAATCTGTTAAATATACATTACATACATTTTGTCAATTCTACATATTATGACAATTCCATAGGTCACATATCTGGAAACCTGTTCAGTCCATATATCCACAGGCCTTCTGTCCAATGTACCATAAAAGTAGGACCTGATTAACAAGAAGAGATCTGTTTCTTGTTTTAAGTAAGCCACAGTTTCATGTGGTTTGAAATCTGAAATCTGAAAACTACACTTGAAGTATGTAAAGAACAGTATACTTTTAAATCCTGGCTTGTTCTTGCTAATTGTAGTTTAAACAAATGCTGGTTTCTTAAGTTAAGATGCCATGAGGAATTATAAACCAGGAGCTTTCAAGTTTTTTCCTGGTAGTTGACCAAAATTTAGCTTCTTGTAACTTGATCCCATTATTACATTTGCAGGACACAACAACAGATGTGTCTCTTTCTTTCATAATCCCTGTTAGTTTTTTTTATTTCTGTTTTTCTACGAGTGCCATTTCTTTTGTCTTGTCTGCCTTGAGAGCTCGTGGGAAAGTCCATGAATATGTAATTATATCCAGCAACCAAAAATGTTTTTCAGAGTTTCCCCCTTAGCTTCCCCGATCAAACTCGTGTCAGCAATCCCGGTTTGCTTTTGTCACTCCCTTCCTGGGGTTGGTCTCTGTTTCATTCCTCTGCTGTTCCCTGCTAAGAGTCAGCAAACTGAAAGGGTTATGAGAAGGCAATTTAAGCACCCCCATCTCTGGCTCTGGACATGACCGTGGCACGCAGGACGGTTGGAAGCTGGAATAGAAGAAGTGTAATATGAAATGCACGAAATGATTTTTGTACACCAAGCATACTGTTATTATTTGCCTTATTGTCCGCTGCCTGGCGTTTATGTACATTGGTGTGATTCCTCATAATATATCCTGTGAAAACAATCAGAGTGGGTGCCTAGCGGTGGAATTCTGTTTCGCCAAGAGGCTGCTGCCTGATGGTGCTACCTGTGCTCTTCATATTAAAGGTGGATCTGGCATAGCAGTCCCTGCCTTACTTAACTCTCAATTAAATTACTGGAATGTGCTCTATGGGGACCTGCTCGCAAGAAGGGTTCAGAAAGTGCACCTGTTGTACCCTGTGGCCGCTTGTAGAGGACAAAGAACACCAGCCTTCAACCAACTGCCCTGGCTTCCAGTTTCTTTCCCAGCTCAATTCATAGTGCTGATTTTGAGGGGTAAGCCTCAAAACATTTGGGGCCAGGATATCTGAAAATCTCTCTCGTCCCATATCTACCTGTCTGGAGTCGGAGCTTGTCAGCAGATGCCTGGCCCTGTGGTCCAGCCAGCCATTGCAAAGAGCTTACATGGGTGGGTCCAGTGGACATGACCTTACAGCAGTGCCTCCCTTGGGAAAGCCAGGCGTCTCTGTCTCTGCCGAGCTTCCAGTGGACAGCTAGAACTACGGTTTTCAAAGGGCCTTTGGTCCTTAGGACTGTGGGTGTGCAACTTTTCTTTTAGAGAATGCCTAGATTGGTTTTTAGATATATATATTTTGGGGGGAGGTCCTTTTAATTTCTTTTTCTCATTGTGTTGTAAATTGCGTTGAGGGCTTTGTTGAATAGCAAAATAACTGATCAATCCTTCAAATAAATAAATGCATCAGTACTGTGAGATGTACAATAGTGTGTTCTATTAGGAAGGAAATCTTAATACAGCGAATCTAGAATTTGAGGGGTAGTTGTTTTTAACAGACTCTGGTAAGCAAGGATGCCTCTCCTTTTCTGTTGCTTTTTCCTTTCCCCTTTTTTTTTTGGGGGGGGGTCCTTTTGGCTGCTATCCTGCATCTCCATGAACCTTGCTTGTATTGGAGCAGATGTGGTGATGGCATCTGGCCTGGATGCCTTCAAAAGGGGATTGGACAGATTCCTGGAGGAAAAGTCCATCACAGGTTACAAACCATTATGGAGATGTGTAATCTCCAGGCTTTAAACCAGGGTACTTCAAGGGCCAGATGCAGGGGAGTGGTATCAGGAGAGACAGATATCTAGTCTCATGCGCTCCCAGACGCATCTGGTGGGGCCACTGTGAGATACAGGAAGCTGGACTAGATGGCCCTTTGGCCTGATCCAGCACGGCTCTTCTTATGTTCTTATGTTGTTCTTATGACAGCCAAACGATTCAGAACGATTATGTTCTTATGTTCACCCGTGGCTCCCTCAGTCCAACGGTGCCTTTTCTTTTTGTGCCCAGATGTGCATGGCCACCTTCGAGCATGAGATGGAGAAGGCCTTTGCCTTTCAGGCCAGTCAGGACAAAGTGTGCAGTATCTGCATGGAGGTGGTGTACGACAAGCCCTCGGCCTCAGAAAGAAGATTTGGCATCCTTTCCAACTGCAACCACACCTACTGTTTGTCCTGCATCCGGCAATGGAGGGGGGTGAAGCAGTTTGAGAACCCCATCATCAAGTGAGCTTCTGCCATTTTCGGTTTGCTGATGCGCTCTTGTCAGACCTTGCCTCCCCAAGTGTACCTACCTGTTCTTACTAGAGTCTGAGATAAATGGAGTAGGCTGGACATTTGGTTTGTGGCTTTGAGTCATTTTCTTCTGCACTGAAGATCAGTAGAGATGGGCACAAAACGAACAATTTTTCGTTTCCGTTTTTTCGTTTCGTTACGTAACGAAACGACAAACGAATTTTGTCTCTAAAATGAAACGAAACGAACAGAAAAACCGGAAATTTTGTCGTGCGTTTCGTTTCCGTTACTGCAATATGAGTGAATTGTTTAAAATCGTAAAAAAAAAATCACAAAAATTGAAATAAATGGTAATGAAATGGTAACAAACAAACGAAAACGAAAATGAATTTTTTTCAAAAATTCGCGAAAAACGGAAACGAACCGAAACGGACCCTCCAAACGACAAACGAAACACAATTTTTTGGATCCGTGCCCATCTCTAAAGATCAGTATAGGAAGTTTCAGAATAAATAACTCCCTCATCTTTTTTTTTTTATAATCTGTAGTTTATGGTTTTGCTGGGTGGCCATCATCATTTTTGAAGATTTTGTTGGCATCTTGGTCCCCGGTAGGTGCAGTTGTGGGATGTGGAATGGCAGCAAAAAGGTTTTCCTGACTATGCATATCTCCCATCAGGTCCTGTTAGGGAAAGATGAGGAGAACACTTCCCTTCTTAAGAAAAACTGTTGTTGCTTCACTGACAGGGTTAACTTTTCTGCCTGGTCTCCCTTGGCATTTATGGGTGTGTGAAGCATTACATATTTATTTAGATACGAGCAAATAAACCTTTGGAAAGGTCTCTCAAACATCTGTCTTTTCCTAACGCTGGTAAGGCCAGCAGTCTCTGCTCAGCAGTATCATGTCTTTGCTTGTTTATAGTTTCTTAACCCTTTTGTCTTTCTGGAAAGCGGTTGTGTATCAACTCTATGCAGTACACATTATATTCTGAGGGACGTTTTATGTTGTCCAAACTACACTCGGATATCTTGTTTTAAAAAGGGAAGAGCTGGGTTGAAATTATAGGGTGGGGATAATTTAGATCTCACTGGGTCTTGAGAAGTACAAAGATGTTGCATTTAGAAGGCCTGTTCTGCTTTTTGAGTTAGGTGGGGCAGCATCTTCTTGACAAGATAAGCATGCTTTTTTCCCCCTTTCAAGGTCCTGTCCAGAATGTCGTGTGATCTCAGAATTTGTGATTCCTAGTGTCTACTGGGTAGAAGACCAGACCAAAAAGAATGAACTGATTGAAGCATTTAAGCAGGGGGTGGGGTAAGTATAATAGATCCCTCAGGTTTTGTTAATTCTAATTGTTATTGGCAATCTCCCCCTAAGTGTTTGTCTTGCTAGCATTCCTCTGCTTGCCACAGTCGCCCTTCGCACAGCCTCAAAACCAAAGAGAATCTCCACAGAAGCAGCAGCCTTTTTCTTCCTTGCTTTTTCTGTGATACTACATACAACTTGCAGGGCAAGGAGGAAAGATTCTGTGGAAGAAATTCTGACAACGTGTTGTTAAGGAATCTCTGCCACTGTGTCTTTTGAAGGAGACAGTCTCATTGCCTTGCCTTTAAAACTTGCCTTCGTCTATAGAACTTAGTTGTCTTTAACTTTTAAATATCTGGAGGGTTTTTAAAAATGACTTATAAATTGA
The DNA here is from genome assembly GCA_037367245.1 of Phrynocephalus guinanensis. Taxonomy (NCBI): domain Eukaryota; kingdom Metazoa; phylum Chordata; class Lepidosauria; order Squamata; family Agamidae; genus Phrynocephalus; species Phrynocephalus guinanensis. Next base: position 39,483,850 of record CM074734.1, on the reverse strand, counting down.
GGCTGCAACTTTTTAATGCTGTGTGAGACGGTTAAACATTGCAAAAATAAAGTTCTCTAGAAATGTGAGGAGGCTTTTTTATTTTTTAACTCAAAAGTCAAAACCTCATCATTTCTGTAATTTTCTTAATCAATAAAAAGCACTTTCTGTTAATTTCTAAAAACATTTCATAATTGCTTTGCCAGGGAAATATATTTATACACAGTGCCTACTATAGGGCAGGGAAGAAATAGTCACGACAGTAATTTGTATTAGCCCCACCTAGCCAGAGATCCCCGTAGTAGTAGTAGTGGTAGTAGTAGCAGTAGTAGAATGTAGTAGTAGTGTTAGTAGAATGATACACCTAAGAGTCCAATGGTTCTTTAATCTTTAGGTTATTACAAAATTTACACTAGAAACATCTAATACCGGAGGGAAATATGGGAAGTTCAAAGAAACCCACAGAATTCTGATTGGATGGGCCACTTTGACATTTTCAGACCCAGGCAGTTGTGAGCAAACAGTGAAAAGTGAAGCCAAGAGTTTTGAGTGCTCCATTAGCCAACAGGGAGTTGTGTACATGCCCTGCTAATCTAGCTAGCATTTTGTTAAATGCTTGTTATACATAACGAAATGTCAGCTCTGTGATTCTGTGACCTTCAGGGTTGGCTTCTAAATGTCCTGTGTGTGTTTCGGGGAAGACTAAGCCTTTGTTATTTACATTTCTGTTGCTCTGTATTTATGCAGTGTTTATGCTTATCAGTCACATCAGGGATGTGCTATTAATACATTTAGAGCGGAAATCTGCAGCTGTTTTTTGGTCAGAACAAGCAGCTTGGACCTCTGCTGTTCTGTTCTTCCATCTAAAGGCAATAAATCATTTATTCTCTGAAAATCAAAGGGCGACAGCTCCAAAGCTGACTACTGGAGGGAGGGGAAAGCATTTAAGCTGCAGCCCTCCTCATCTATAACTGTGTGTTTGTGGGATAAGTCGTGATCAATCGCTTTGAATTTCTGTCTTGCAAGAATGTCTGGAGAGGAGTAACGTGTGATAAGAAACATACACGCCTTATCAGTTTGGAAATTTTTCCACTTCATTTGTTCCCTCTCCCCTGGCATGGAGTCTTGTTGGAATTTCAATATCTTTGACCCTTCAGACGTACTAAGTTATACCATCTGTGTGGTAGGTGGTGGCCTTCTTGAGAGATTGTCCCTGCTAAATATGATTTGAATCCAACCGCAGTTGTCGTGTCGGAGTGCTAGCTTAAAACATAATGGAAAGTCTGGTAGAGAAACTGCCTGGTAGAGCCATATCAGTGAAGTGTCTACAAAGATGTTTTTGGTTTAAAAATCCACCATATGCATGTATTTGTGTGTGTGCATGCATCCATAAAAACGTGTGGCTTTGTATATAAGAAATATGATAAGTAGACGACACAGAATTGTTCTGAAGTGTATGTGAAGTTAAAAAACATTGTATATAAAGAATATGAAAAGTTGAGGAGAAAGATGCACATAATGTGTGTCTACTGTTAAAAAGCTTTGTATATAAGAAATGTTAAGTAGACAACAAGAGTTTTTTCTGAATTGTATATGAGGTAAAAAGGCTTTGTATAAAAGAATATGAAAACTTCAGCACAAGGATGTATATAAAGTGTCTACTGTTAAAAAGCTTTGTATATAAGAAATATAAGTAGACCACATTTCTTAGAGACAGGCTGGTGGCTATTTGAAATTGATATGACTGTTATTTTATACTGAATGTGTATGTGTAAATCTGTGTGTGCCTATTCATTATAAAAATAATTGTCATATCAATTTCAAATAGCCATCAGCCTGTCTCTAAGCAACGATTGACTATATTTCAGGATGGCCAACTTCTAGAGATGCGGGGAGGGAAGGAGGCTGCACGTGTGCTTTCCAGATCTTGGAGTGCCATCTGTGGGGCACCCCCCCTCCCACATTTTACCCAAAAGGTCCCTCTGACTGTGTAGGTAAGGGAGACATTTTGTAGCCCCCCCCCTCTCATTTTAGACTACTGGAAACTTTTTTTTCCAAAATCAAAAGAGCCACCAATGTTTGTGAATCCTGCATGCTTTTCTTTTAACCAACTACAATCTCTCTCTGTTGGTATAAATGACCATCAACGTGTGTAAGTGTGTGTGTGTGCTCTTCTGTTCCAGGAGAAAGGCCTGCAAGTATTTTGAGCAGGGTAAGGGAACCTGCCCCTTTGGGGGGAAATGCCTGTACCTCCATGCCTATCCAGATGGGAGACGGGCTGAGCCAGAGAAACCTCGCAAACAACTTAGTTCTGAAGGGACCGTCCGGGTAAGGGCTTAAATCTGATCCCATCCATTCTGGTCGTGAGTGCTCCCTCTCCACTAAACTGCGGCACAAAGCTTCACCCCCTGATACATTATCCCAGTGAATAAGTCAAGTGGAAGCTTTTCGTTCATGTTTAGTACCATCTATTTTAGCATAGCTGGTGAACAGGGTGTTTTTTAAGCTAAGCTCCCATCCTACAGAAACCCAATTCCATTTTCTTCCAGTAAGTGCTGAATATCTTCTTCACTATCTAGTTCTTTCCCTTTCAGAGTCCCATTTCCTTAGCCTTTTAATACACATGCATGTGAGTATACATGCAGATTTATCTATTTGCCTAGTGCCTGTAGTTTTAAATAGCCACAAAGATTAGACATTCATTTAGCTCATGGATATAAGTAATATTTCTCTTTTTTAAAATCCAAGGGTGGACAACTGTACTTTAATAATAGTAGAGCTGTGCTTACATACTCAATATAACATTAATTGTCAGATCAGTGCAGAGACTTATTCAGGGCAGCTACAGATACAGCAAGCATAAGGGGTCACTATGAACTACAGTGGTGCCTCTACTTACGAGTTTAATCCGTTCTGAATGCATGCTCTTAAGTCGAACAACTCTTATGTCAGGGGTCCTCAAAGTTTTCAAACAGCGGGCCGATCCATCACGCCCCAGGCACCACTGGGAGCCGGACCACAGTGGGTGGGGGGAGCGGGGGACCTTGCCGTAGCCCTCCCACTCTAAATTCCCCACTAGCCAGCATGCTGATCATCTGGGCGGTAGTTGGGGGGAGTGGGAGAAGTGACATAGCCCACTGCTTTGATCTGCCTCAGCAACAGAAGCAGTTGCGGAGGTTGGCTTGCTCGCAAAGCAGGGGTAGGTGGGGGGGTTGCAATTGGTCCCGGGGGCCGGATTCAGGACCTTGGGGGGCCGCATCCGGCCCCGGGGCCTTAGGTTGAGGACCCCTGTCTTAAGTAGATCAGCCCTATCTAAAAAATTAAAAAATTAAAAATTGTAAGTAGAGCAGACCACATCTAAAATTTGTAAGGCAGCAGTTAAAACACCAACGGTTTTTCGCTCTTAAATCAAATTGCTCTTAAATCGAGCCACTTACATAAGAACATAAGAAGAGCCGTGCTGGATCAGGCTAAAGGCCCATCTGGTCCAGCTTCCTGTATCTCACAGTGGCCCCACCAGATGCGTTTGGGAGCGCATGAGACTAGATATCTGTCTCTCCTTATACCACTCCCCTGCATCTGGCCCTTGAAGTACCCCGGTTTTAAGCCTGGAGATTACACATCTCCCTCATGGTTTGTAACCTGTGATGGACTTTTCCTCCAGGAATCTGTCCAATCCCCTTTTGAAGGCATCCAGGCCAGATGCCATCACCACATCCTGTGGCAGGGAGTTCCACAGACTAACAACGCGCTGGGTAAAAAAATATTTTCTTTTGTCTGTTCTTACTCTCCCAGCCCTCAATTTGAGTGTTTGTCCCCTAGTTCTGCTATTTTGTGAGAGGGAGAAGAGTGTCCCTCTATCCACTTTACTCATGCCTTGCATAATTTTGTACGTCTCAATCACATCCCCCCTCAGGTGCCTTTTTTCCAGACTAAAGAACCCTAAATGTTTTAGCCTTTCTTCATAAGGGAGGTCCCCCAACCCAGTAATCATTTTAGTCGCTCTCTTTTGCACGTTTTCCAGTTCTAGCTTGTAAGTAGAGGTACCACTGTACTTGGAACGTTTACTCCATTTTTTGACTTCAGTCTAATTTGAAGGGTGGGAGATACGAATACATGTTGCTGCCCTCAGTTTTAGCCTTTTACCTGCTTTGTTCAGAGTGTTCCCGTATGCTGTGCTGTATCTTCAGCAGTTTCAATCTCATCTTTAATGCTACTACACGGTAGGAACACTATGTCTTATTTACTTTGCCCAAGGGGTTACTCTCTTTATATTTTTAGATTCATTTATAAACCTATTGGCCAAAAGGCACTTTGTCCCTTGAATCTAATCCTAAACATGATCCTCCAACTGGAATTGCTAAAATGGACATTCAGTGGCATTTCACTAAAAAATTTTTACTGATATCAGAAGAAAGAGCTCTGGTCTGCAGAGCTAAGTTCAGACCAGCAGAGGGTGTGAACGTTTAATTGATGGCTGGCAGTTTTAGGGTAGGGAGATTTTTGCCATCAACCTCTCTGTCAAAGGGCGGCAGGATGAAAACTGGCCTTAGCAAGGCCCTCTTCTGAGCTGTATTTTGTCCTTTGCGACATGTAGTATGAACATGAAATGCGCCAGCATTCACTGCTGTTTTCAAAATCTATCCAAACTGTCTTGCTGGCCAAGACCTCATACAGTGCCTTCTAGTGCTTTCAGTTGTTCACAAAACCTCTGGTTTATGAATGTGGGATAGACCACGTTTGTATCCATGAATCAAAATGTCAGAAAACTGACCAGTACTGCTGCGTGACATCCTGTCCATCTTGCCATCATGAAAAAAAAAAAAAAATGCCAAGCTTGATATAGCAAAGGGCAGTCTAAACGGTAAGACCACTAAGGACAGCAATCCGGATGGTCTACAAAATACTCTCTTGTACTCACTACCATTCACAGTAAAACTCTAGACGGTTTTTCCTTTTTTTTCTATCAGTGCATCACATCTCATGCAAAGACAGCGGTTTTAAAGAAGGTTTTTGGCAAGTGTGAATGGCAGTGAGCACTGGAACTCGCAATCAGCCGCGCGTCCAGTTGTTCAAGGTCTCCAAAGCTCTATGCTTTTGTAACACAAAAAAAACCTTGAACATTTATTTATTTATTTATTTAGGTACTTATATCCCGCTCCATCTTCCCAGTGGGAACTCTGGGCGGCTAACAACATAAAAAACATAAAAGGCTAAAAGCTAAAAATAGCCGAGCCACCAGACAAGGGCAGCGGGGGGCAAGATGGCGGCAAACAATAGGGCTGGGAAATAGAAATAGGAACTAAATAATAAGGTCACCGTATGCGTCCTTAAAGAGGAAGGTCTTTAGAGCCCTCTTAAAGGCAGGCAGGGACTCCAGCAGGCGCAGCTCAGGAGGCAGATGGTTCCAGAGCGAGGGCCCCACCACAGAGAAGGCGCAGTTCCGCGTACGCGTTTTCCGCGCCTCCCTGGGTGTGGCCACTCTCAATGAGCGCGCCTGCGACGATCTCGTGGGTCTGGATCTGGATGCCCTCTGGGAGATGCGCTCATGCCTAACACTATTGTATGCTAATCCCCTGGAGATACATGTCCCTTTCTTGAGGGCTGTCACTGTATCACTTCTTTAAAGCAAGCCTGCTTTTTTAAAAACTATTCAAAGAAAACCTGTCTTTTTAGACTATTTCTGTCTCCTTTCACTGCCTTTTAAACATCTCTCTTCCTGGGGTACAAAGCTGCATCAATATATCTACTTTGGGAAAGCCTTGGGGGGGGGAGGTTAAGCCTATTCCATGCATGCTCAGTTTATGAGAAAATCATCTGTTTCATTCTGAAAGGCTTTCTTTGAGGATCAAGGTTTCTACCCCCCGCAGCCCGGATTCCTTCCCAATTTTAAAAAGAAAACCTTCCTTCCTATAACCAAGATTTAACCAAGATGGATCTTTTCAATTTATTTGATCTAATTTGAATCTGGGAACATTTACCTTCACGTGTTTCACTACGGGGTGGGGGGCTGTGTGTGTGGGGGAAGGGTATGAACAAATGTTTTTTTTTTTTTTAAATTTAACAGAAAAGCCTTTGGCCAAATTTCCCCAATTTGTTGCACTGCAAGAGCAGCCTGTCTGCTACATCTGAGTCAAATGTAGTGCTGATTTGAAGTCCCATTCCAAAGCTACACATTTTTGTTTGGGCTGCCCATGTTTTTAGAATTGCCTGCCTTGTAGAATGCTGATTTGTTCTGCCACCACAGTAACATCCATGCAGTCTCATGTCGTGACAGTGCAAAAATCACCAGCCACTGCTGTTTGGAACACTATCAGGAGTAACAAGTAACACAGTAAGCCATTATAATGTACTTTTGCAGTACCTCCCAATATGCTAACTACATTGTGCAAGCCCTTATGGGAGAACAGAGGAATGGAATGTGCACAACAGACCCTGTACTAGCAGAATCTAGCGGCCAGGCACACCCATCTGAACATGAAGACTATTTATTATTATGTATGGCAGTGCTCCCAGTGTTTCTAGGTATAAAGTGCTCATAACTGCTTTGCCCATCTGTCATTCTCTGGAACCATGCAGCTTCCCCAAGGACACAGATGACCTCTTCCAGAGGTAGAGTGATGATTCAGACTGCCAGCACCTTGCAAGTGCTCCAACCCAGAGCTGTGCCAGCACATGGACGCAGGACCACATTTGCAAAATAAAAACGAAGGCCCACAGCTCATACAGTCATAAGCTTTCCCTGGCATATAGCCCATTGTTCCCAGCAAAAACAATCCAGTAGATGGTGGCAGAGAAGGCTGCCTGACACTAGTCACCAGCCAAAGCAGCTAAGAGTGTACTAGATTATCTGAACTGCTATGAGTTGGGTTGCTTTACACCTGGTAAGATTTTTGAGACATGTAGTATATTACCTGAGTGCATGTCTTTCTCCAGTAGGGCACTCTTTACCTGACAAGAACAGAGCATGTTGCCTTTGCAATCGGTAGGATGAGGTTCCATTAATAGCCTCTTCCTGGCCAGCTCAAGTTGTCTATAGTTTCTGTTTCAGGGATAGGAAAACTCTGGCCCATGACCTTAATCTGTTACAACCAGGCTATGGGATCCATGAACATTTATTAAAAATGTTTCCTCTCATCTGATTCAAGCCAGTGTTTCTCAAAAAAAAAGTGACTATCAGGAGTTACATGCCTCGTTTATTTATTTTTACAGTTCCTCAATTCTGTTCGCCTCTGGGATTTTATTGAAGATCGAGAAAACAGGACATTACCAGTTGCTACCGGCATTGATGACGTAGCTGAGATTGGAGAGCTTTTTATGAACCTTTCTGGAACAGATACTGGACCTACTGCTCCTCCTTAGAATGCCATAAGATTCCTTCCATCTTTTATGTAGTGCTCCTCCTGTTTTTTAAATAACTTTGTACTGTTTACCGTGACATTAGAATTACTGTGCCATGGAGCTTGAGATCATGGTGAAATCTAAAACAAGTCTGTCACTGTAGAGAAAACACATTAAAGCATAATACAAAAAGTGTTTGAATAAAAAATATAGATACCAACACAGATAAGAGTTCCTTTTTTTCTTTGCAGTGCAACAATATGTATTCTAGTTTAAAGGAAAACTTCCAGGTTTGATTCCCCCCCTCCCCCCATTAAGCAGGACAACTGATGGCAAAATGCTGCATGGGAAGTAAGAGAATGGAGGCAGAACAAATAAATGACCAGAGAGGTAAGTGTACCTTTGCAGTATCCATATCTTGTCAAAGTTTGCAACAACGCTCCTAACCAAATAGTGAAGAAAACAGTTGGGCACTGGTGGCAGAAATAGCTTTCTTAAGCAATGCAGCTCAAGAGCCAGGATATTGCAGTGGACCTGGGTTCAAACCTTGTTTTGGCCTTGAATGGTACTGGAAGTTGTGTGGCAAGGGCAAACTACTCCTTGGAACATCCTACGTGTCCGAAAAGCCCTACTTGGATCATCAGAACTCAGAAGCAACGAGATGACATAACCAGTAAGGAATATTTGGCCAGTTACCACACTTGTTTGGAAATACCATGCTCTGAAATGGCAGCTCTTCTGGCATGTACATAGAGAAGTGTTGAGACTCACTGGAACTCATCTTCGTAGGCAAACAGATGACAGTATCATAAACTGACTAAATAGAAAGGAGAACCCAATGGGATCCTTGAGGACCCCACAGCATAAACAGATATTTTGAATTGCCACTTGAGGAAATTTGGAATTCTTGAAACTACCTCCTAACCAATGAGCCTTTACTGTAGGATACCAAGATTTATGGTCTCAGAAGCTCTGAAAATGTGCACAGTCCACCACACTGGAACAAATGTGCACCATTGTGGACAACTGCCAAACATAATTAGGACCTTTCAAAGTCTCCTGTTGCCAGGCAACCATACATTTAAATCAGGGGTGTCCAAACTTTTTGCAAGGAGGGCCAGATTTGGTGAGGTGAAAATGTGCGGGGGGCTGACCAGCTACATTTGGTCCACGGGCTGGACTTTGCACAAGCCTCTAGGACATGCGGGAAGGGCACTGCAGCAACGGAACTGGGGGCAGGTAGGCTGGCAGGTGGCTGGGGGGACAGACGGAGTCAGGGAGGACAAACCGTAAAACTGCAAGCTGCCATCTCCATCCGGTATGGGGAGGGGCCAGCTGGCGAGGATGCATGACAGGCTGAGCCGGCGGGGAGAAGAGGTTGTGGGCCGCTCAAAATTTGAAAATGGGCTGTGTTTGGCCCCCGGGCCTGACTTTGGACATGTCTGATTTAAATGAACCTTTACGTGCCTTGCTCAAGAAGTATAAAAATGACCAGTAAAATTGTTAGGCTTCACCGCAATTTGGTAGAAGGGAATGACAGCAGAAATAGAGAAACAGCCGCTTCCCACTGGTAGTGTTGTAGCAAACTCTGGCTATTAGAGATGCCACTCTTCCAGCAGGCAATTTATCAAACAGCTCATCCATTAAGTGTCACTCTACTAAAAAAGTAACTTTGCCTCAATTTAAAGTCTTCAGGTGTCCACATTGTTACAATCTGTTTCCAAACCAGAACAGCTTCATTTATTCATACTACTAAGGTTTGGAGAGCAAGGGCTGCTTCACCAAAGTAACCAAAAACTAAACAGGAACAGCATCAGCTAGCAGCTGATCTTTTGACTCATTAGTACGGAAAATGTTTTTCACAGGAACAGAAGCCTTCTTTTAAAATAACTTTTACCAGCACACAAAAAACAAAATGGGTTCAATAACTGGCAAACCCCCCCAACAACTTTCCATTGCTAACAAGGCCCAATTATATCACAAGAATTTTAAGGTTCAGTGCATCTGCAGAGTTGCTTAGCTACCTTCTGCTTGCAGAGATGAGTTTACATTTCAGATCGGGTTTCTGCTGTTGGCCATGTGGTTCCTTTCAACTATCTTCTGACTGCCATGCCTATGACTTGTACTGTCAAGGAGTACTAAAAGCTTAAGCAAGCAGTAATTTTAGATTGGATAGGAGCCAGTAAAGACAGACTAAGCTTTCCCTATAGAAGGTCTGCCAGCACTTTTAAGTTCCTAAATTACACCTCCAGTTTCCAAAATCTCAAGAAACGCTAGTATTACTGTAGGCCTAGATACCCCTTCCCCTTGCAATTTATTAATTTTATTTGGACTGTCAGCTTCCATGTTACATTTACATTCCTTCATCTTGGGATAGCTTCCCCTGTATCACAAGCACTGTTGAAAGCCCAAGAGTGTAGGTGCCTGCTTGCAGGGGCTGCTGAAAGTTGACAAACCCTTCTTGATTGGATGTCTGTTTTCCTCAAATACTTTTGAATAACGACTCATTTCCCCTTATCTGAAAACTATCCACCACACTGGAACAAATGGCAGCATCAGAGGCTAACAGAGATGAGTTGCCCCACTTTACCAGTTCTCAGCAACCCCCCCCCTTCCACACAAGATGAAGATGGATGTTGTACTCCCGATCAAACCATAGCTCAGTTTGGGAAGGCAAGACAACTCACCCTTCTCCAAGTAGCCCTCTCTGTATAGAAAATATTCCTAGAGGAAATGGTTACATCTGATGCAAAGTGTTACAGGAGCATTTTAGGATTAAGGAAAATTTCTAAGAAGCAAGGAAAACCTTAAGTTGAGGCAAAGAGTGTTGACTACAAATAATGTGCTTATTTAGTCCATCTTTCAGCCCTTATCTTCCTCTTCTGTCCAGGGCCACACAGTTTAACAAAAGGGCCTTAAGTTCCGCCTTGAGTATGGAAGAGCTGAGCAGCACTGTTGAGGACATAATGTATTGGAAGCAACCCATTTATAAGGTCATAAACTGGAGGTGATGTGAGGGCACAACTATTCCTGGTTAAAACACCATGCATGATGACTTCACCTTTGAAGTTTTTCAGCATATTTGCTCTTGTTCTGGGCAAAAAAAAACACAGCCTGCAGTGGAAGTGAACCTTGCTTCTAAGAACTGTGTGTTGTGTGTTAGAATTAAAGGAATCGACTGAAATCTCTCACTTTACATAGAAGGTTGCCCTACAGCAGGCAGCAGGATTTCAAAGATTTTGCTCGGACAATTCTGTAAATGCAAAGAAAGTAAAATATGTAGCCAAGATCGATATCAGCTACTAAGAAATCTCTCTTTAAAAATAAACACTGAATTATGAAACTGTCAATTCTGAGCCCTTCAGCCAATGCTTTAAGGGTGCTTTTCCAGTAGCAAAGTGCCTAAACTCGAGTGCAGCTTTTTGTGGTCAGAGCTCTGCAATAACAACATGATGTGTCATTAGGGAAAGTCAACTCTCCAAGATATGGAAGGCATCTCTTGTGACTTGTCTGTTAATGCATTTCAGCCCCACCAAGTGATGCTTTTCTTGAATGATAGCTTTGGAGCCATAGGGAAATAAAAGCCTGAATGGACCGACTGAAATGTAGCCAACCAAGACGTAAAGCAAAACCAGACCTCTAGTGGGAGGGGAAATTTTTTGACTCTTCCGTGAGAACCGTGTTGCTAGCCTGGCAGCTCAAGTGGATCTGAGAACTAGAGAGAACATCTTAGAGGGGATTGCAGTGAGAAGAGTAGCAAGTGTGTCAGAAGAGCAAGATCTCAAAAGGTTACACACACACACACAGAAACGGAACATTCCACATGTATGACTCACACAGAAACCACACACAGCCACCCACTAGAGAGAGGTAAGCCAACTTGTTCTTTCAAACCCCACCCCCTGCTACCTCTCTTTCACGTGTTAATACACAAACAGGGTGGAAACAAAAGAGAACATTCAGCTACTTTTGCTTCATGTCTTCAATCTCACCAATACAAAAAGTTTCCTGATGCAGTAATCATAAAATTCTGAAAGCCAAGCACTTTTCACATGTAGCCAGTCTTGAACCTTGGCAACTACGCACGTCCATTTGTATTTCTGGTTTCAAATGAAATGCACAATCCTACACCACCTAAGTGTTGGGAAATTAGCAGACGGTATATATACCTTTAACTCGACAGAGGGTCAGAATTCCTTCAGTATGTTCTCAAAAGTCAGTCAGCAAGAGCCTTACAAATTGGACAGTGTATAGATTACTAAACCAGAATATAGGCATAGTGCTTTGTCATCTGAGCTACAATCCCGAGCCAATAATATTAAACATCCAATGCTATGAGTCAGCATAGCTACTAAGGCTCTGTAGTAAATTTCTTACAGATGTCACATGAAGAACCGCAATGGAGGAAAATCAATCATATGAAACCGGTATGTAAATGTCTTAGGAAACAGACTTTGGGGTCCCTGGATGACATTTCATCAGCAGATACTTCACAGCAAACAGGTTGAGAGTTTGATCCCTCACTGTGCTTTCTTGACAGAGGCCGGACTTGATGATGATCCATAGGGTCCCTTCTAGTTCTTCCGTTTAAAAGAAATATTATAATATCATTATTAAGGCCAATGCACAAGTATGAGAGGTGAAGGAAAACTGGCCAGTGGGCAGATAAAAAGTAAAAGGCGAGACCTCCTATAACATGATACATCATCAGTCTCATAGGGCCACAGCAGCTGTAAGGAATCCAAACAAATACTGGTTCAGCAAAGACGAAACCTTAATTTAACACAGTGGGTATACAGTACTCAGCTCTATTAATTCCCAAGACATAGCTTTACAAAGATTTCCCCTTTATACATTCTTAGCTTTCTTGTAAAAGACTAGTTGCCCTTTTAGGACTGTGTGTCATCCGTTAGTTATGAAAAATTGTAAAAAAGTAAGTGCACCCGTAAGCTGTAAGCACACTGTACAGGTTTTGAACTACTTTACATGGATTACTATCACAGTCTCTGAAAAATTTAGTATTTTTACTCATCAACAAAAAAGAAAGAGGCTTGTTAATCAGATACGACTATAATGTTCACAAGGTACCAGCTTAAGCTTGGGCATGCCTACTCAAAAGATGAACTAAATTCCCGAGAAGTCTGGCTGATCACACTGATAAAGGAGAGTTCTAACCCAACATGACAGAATACCAAATTGATCAAGAATATGAAAAAAAAAAAAAAGGAAAAATATGGCGAAGCAAAATCACCTTGGATAGAATTTCTATTTTTACCTTGATTAGAGAAATTGTGTTGTTGAATTGTGTTATATCTTGCCCATAAATTGCCACTCAACAAGGTCTCATATGCATTCCTGGGCATGTACACAACCACAATTGGGTGTGCGCGCAGGAACATGTTTATGTTTATTTTATTGTATGAATTATTTGTCTTCATTTTGCACTGGCGGTATAAAAAGTGGGTTTCACTTTCTACATCAGATCAAGCAAGCCCAAATTCCCTGTGAAAACAACTCACAAAGGAAGCCACAGACTTGAGTTTGTAAGAACTCAGCAGGGGTGTTAATGATAGGACCACTTCCTTATACAAAAAGCACCACTTCCTCATAGGAAAAGCATTTTTATACAATGTCAGCAACTACTTCCAACCTTATCCAAAATGGCCAATGGTTTGAGATGTAGACTCAACTGTAGGAAACTGTAATCTAATACCTGGATTGACAGTCTTCATTGTACATGTTTAGGTCAGATCATGATACTTCACATAACCACAACAGGACCGCAACAGGACCAGAACCAAATTCCTATTAGTGTTTGCAAAAGATTTAGATATCAGCAGAATCCTTTACAACTGTAGTTGTTTAGTGTGAAAAATACTGCTGTTTCCCAGTTACCAAGCACACAGCAAAACATTCTGTCTCTACTAACCTATGAGTACTTCGCTGCATCTGCAAATTAAAAACAGGCTCTTGAAAACTGCATCAGCTTCCAAGATCACAGAAGGCATGAAGTCACAGAAATGGGTAGGTACTCTATGAAATTCCTTCATCACATCAGCAAAACTCCACTGAGGATATGTCTGCATCCAATCCACCCATTATGCAGTTAGAGAAAACCTGCAGTTGCTTTCAAAACAGTTATATGAGGGAACTGCTCAAATATTGTGCTTCTTCCCCTAACATTATTCAAAAATACATACGGTAATGGTCAACAGGATTTTGGACAAGAGGAACATAGCTAGTGAGTCTTCTAATGCAGTGTTTTTCAACCTTTTTTGGGCAAAGGCACACTTGTTTCATGAAAAAAATCACGAGGCACACCACCATTAGAAAATGTTAAAATGCCAAATTCCCCCCCCCATACAAACACGCGCGCCACGCGCAACGCCGCCTTTTTTCCAGCTCGTTAAAAAGGCCTCGCAACCTGACAGCTGCTGGCTGGCGGGGGGGGAGAGAAGCAAGAGCTGGCGGGTCTCTCTCTCCCCCCCGCCCCCCACTCACACCCAAGTCTCCCTTGCCTTGCAACCCGACTTACTCTCTTCCTGCTTTCGATCAAACCCGCTCCTCCTCTGGTTGCTCACTCCAGCCACCCATCCCCGAGCATGATGTCCCAGGCAGCCGCCCGTTGCCGCCACCCCCAACACCCCCGGTGTCTTGGAAGGGAAGCGTTAATGCCAATTAAAAAGGACCCTGCCCCTCCCACTCCAGAGAGAGAGAGAGAGAGAGAGAGAGAGAGAGAGAGACTTCGCCAATGCTCCTCCGCAGCCCTCCTCCTCCTCCTTTGCACGGCACTGCGGGCGAACTCCACTCCACCAGTGCCGGTCGCAATCGGGCAAGCCCCAAACTCGCGGTGGGCTCACTCTGGGCGCCACACACGCGGCCGGCACCATCCGCCCTCCCCCCCCCCGCCCGGCCAAGAAGCCACCTTTCCCACCGCCGCCGCTGCTGCTGCTGCAACCACCACCACCACCCCGACCCCCGCTGCGCGCGCCAAACTTCGGCTCCTTCCGTCCTTAGGAGGGAGGGAAGCAGCCAAAGGGGCTTTTAAAAATAAAAAGGGAGAGAGATTTTAAAAAGTGGAGGGTGTCCCCCTGAGGAGCGCGGCACACCTGCTGGCCGAGGGTGGGGTCAAACATTTTTCCCACGGCACACCAGGCAACATCCCGCGGCACACAAGTGTGCCGCGGAACAGTGGTTGAAAAACACTGTTCTAATGGACAGAGTGTTGGACTAAGATTCAAGAGAAATGGGTTCAAATTCCTGTTCAACCACAGAAACTCATGGAGGATAACAAGGTTAACTTCTTGAATTTCTTCTCACATATCTTGAAAATCCTACTAGGGTAGTCATAAGAAATTTGACAAGAAACAGCAGCAGCACGGTTACATAAAATACAAAACTATTTGCGCAGACATATCAAATGTGAAAAATATGTGTAAAAACCAGATGACTGACAAACTTTAATTTAATTTATTTTATTAAAATAAGATAACCGGAAGAACCTGTGTTTACCATAAATGCTTCTTTTGAGCAATAAAAACAAAATTAAAATGCAAATCAGCAAGGGGGAAAAACTGTATATGCCGTATTTCCTTCTAGTGCATCTTGGAAGAAAGTTTCAGGACAGGCTAAATGCTGCTTTTTTTGCAGAAATATACTGACAGCATTATTTATTTTCCTCTTCTCCCAGAAAACTCAAGTTTCTCACAAGACCTTCCAGGTGCCATAAGAAACAAGTCCGAAGTACCCAAAAAGCTTCTTATGTTACTCTAAGATGATTGTAGCAAGATTGTGCTAGCTTGCTTTTCTGAGCAGTACTAGTTAGAATATATTTCTTGCCTTAAAACGAACATTTTCCTCCTATGTGCAAAACTATCTGTGATGATGAAACTTTAAACATCGTCATTAAGCCATCTCGAGAAAACTTAGTAGGAGAAAGTCCAAACTCGCATCTCCCTCTTCCCTTAAGTCTTCTTTGTGGGCGGCCCTTTTAGTTCCTCCTAGACAGAAGGGTACAAAGCCTTAGGATATGAGAAGAACAGCACCATCTCCATTGACGTTTCTCAGTTGCTAAGCCATTGTTATAGAAAAATACCAGTTTATGCAGCAGAATGCAATAGAGTTGAACCCAGCTGAAGTAGTAATCCTTTCCCCCCCCTTCACTGTTTTTTTTTACATATGGGGGGGAAAACAAGGCTTAACTGCATCTATAAAAATAGCAATTGAACTTCTTGTATAGAGTCTGTTAACTATTTCAAAATGATAAACGTGTAGAAAAAGGCAACATGGAGTTTGTCCCTGTAGAATTCAAACAGTAGAAATTCATAGCAGCTCATTCCCAAATCCAACATCCAGCTGAATCCCATGCTGGCTCTGAACAAGCCTGCAGACTGAAGTATTCAAGGCATAACTGCTATAACTGTTACTGGGGAGGGCAGTGGACTGTACACACACACAGAGAGAATGTCTCTAAAATACAGGTAGCTTTGTTGATGTCAATGTGCATGAATTTATGTCCTGTGTGTGGGTTGCACGGTGCAGAGATGGTTCTGAAGCACTTCGGTTGATTTTGGGTAAAGAATGCTGCAGCAATTCAATGGAAGACAGTATCTGGAGGGCCAGAGAGAAAAGTGGGAAAACTTGATTATGGAATGATCCACAAAGTCTTAATTCTGAATATTATCAGGCATTCAATGTACTGTATTTTTCCATCTATTAGACGCCACCATGTATGAGACAACCCTTAATTTTTAATCTAACAATTTTAGACAAAAATAGCCTCATACAAGGAGAATATTACTGTATTTGTCATGTTGCAGATTGATAAAAGTTAAAAAAAAGAGAGAGAGGCTTAAGTCCAATAGGGAATATCACATTCAGCAAAAAGATTTTCCTTGTCACTTAAGGCCACCCACATACATTTAGACAAAAACCTGCTCTGTAGGAGTCAAAAACCCTCCTGAGATTATGTTTGGGTAGCATGAGGGGAGGGGATTAAGCTATGTCATTTCTACACAGGTGAAGCCACGCAAAATTGGATTTACCTACGGACAAGCCTAATAATAGTGGAAGACAAAGGGCAAGATACAAGTAAAAGGAAGAGATATGGGTAACAGCAGTAAGGGTGCGAAAACAAAAATATTGTACTGTATTAAATCTCAAAAGTCTTTTTAAAAAGAGTAGCAAGAAGATAGCGTAGAATAGATTTACTCTTCCTTTTCTGAGGTTCCCATACTATTCCTATATGTGAAAATGAGGCATCCATTATTATTATTATTATTATTATTATTATTATTATTATTATTATTATTATTATTATTATTATTATTATTATTATTATTATTATTATTATTATTATTATTATAGCCGAGATTCCTAGAACATAGAAGTACTAATAAAGAAATTAATTCGTTCCAAAATTAGGTTAAGCAAATTTTCCTTTATACAAATTTCTCATAGGAATGCATTGAAAACAGTAATCCCTAATTACAGCCATTTCTATGTTGTACAGATTTGCTCCATAGGCGATTCTGTTAAGCAAATTTCCCCTATCTCAGGAATTTTTATGTTGTACAGATTTTATGTTATACAAACCGTTTGTTATACAAGGGTCCACTGTACATGTTTGTGAGCAGGACATTACTGGAGACATTGTAAAATTGTGCCCTTCAAAACATATATTTTTACATATCCTGCATATCATTTCTAAATGTCAACACATAGTTGAAGGGCCCATCAGTGCAAGACTACTTCCATTGCCACAATTATATATTTTTCTAGTCTGGGCAAGTTTACAAGGAGTGAAGCACTTATGGCCACCTCTCCCATGTGTAAGACACCAATTCTCTGTAAGCAATTCCAGGTAGAGGAGAGATCATATGATCTGTCATGTGACTCAAGAGATGTGGGCATGTTTATACACACAGGCCCACGCTCACATAAGTATTCTTCACGTCTTGAAACTGCTCCCTCTGCCCCCAACTATGGGCAAATATACCACAGGTGAAAAATGTATTCCATCTGTAAAAGCTTTAAAATCATGCTGTATTTACCTGTGGAAAGAGAGGTCTTTCTTCCCTAACCTTTTTCACACAATCGGCTACAAGCCTCTTCATAGCTTTGGGGCAATTTTTATACAGTTTACTGAGGTCTGGTGATGTATAACCATGACCGACCATGAAAATAATCTAAGAAAGAAAAACAATACAGAAAAATTTTAGCAATAGAGTCAAGAATGGCAATTACATAGAAAGCAAGTGATTCTGATATAAAACCATTATTTCCATGGAAATTACAAAGAGCCAATGTTAACTGACTGGGCAGGTGTCAAAGCATTATTACGAGGAGTGCTCCCAGAGATGACATTATTTGTAAATGAAAGGATTCAAGTTTTAAACTCGAGCATCCCGAAATAAAGCTGGGAAGGAGCATTGGAAATTCTTGAGAAGTGCAGCTTGATGAAACTTGGCCACCACCACGGCCCAAGACAATTCCCTCCAGGCTACCTTGGGGCCTGCCAAGCAGTGAAATCAGCTGCCCAGATTCACCCTAGCCAGGGAAAATAGATGCGTACGTACAGTGATCCTCCTGCCTATCGCTGGGGTTAGGGATCTGACCTGACCCGCAATAATGGAAAATCCGCAATATGGGGATGCAGGTCGAGTCAGGCCTTGGGGGAGGGTAGCTGGGGGCTCTTGTACTTACCCCCAGCCTGGCCCTACCCCGAATGGGGCTGTGAGAGCCTTCCTGGGCTTCCTGGAGGCCTCAGAAATGGTTTTCAGCGATCCGGAAGTCACTTCCTGTTCATAGGGAGGCCATTTTGGGGGCTTCCAGAAGTCCCAGGAAGGCCCTCACATGCCTGTTTAGGGTAGCTCCAGTCCTGGGGTAAGTATGGGAGGCTTGAAACAGGACTTTCCCCCCTTAACTCAGGGGGCCTTTTTTTCATATACTGCGGCCCCGCGATATAGCGGGACCGTAATATATGAACTGCGAAAGGGCAGGGGACCACTGTATAAGAAGCTTGGCAAGTGGGGGGGTCTCCTTCAGACAAGAAATGGATGTGCTGTCAGATGCAAGCCATTTTATCTGGTTTAGTACAAAATTATAGTGTATGGTCCTCTTAACTCAGGAGAAACTGTACACACAGTCTTGCTGCCCAGCTACGGTATTTCCACAAGCATGGTATGTATGAAACCAATACTACCCTAATAAAACCCTAATAATCACCCTTACCCACACCTGGGAGGGGGAAAAGACTGCCTCAGGAACATCTGCCAGTTTAAAACTGGGAAAGGAAAAACTGACCATTGTGATTTCCAGAGCGGCAAGTGTAAGCCATTTGCAAGCTAGCCTTCTGATCAGCTACTGGAGGAGTCAGAATCCCTATAGTTTCCTCTTTAATGTACATCTCAAAGACTTCAGGCCCTTCTCCCTTTGGCCATCAAGTACTCATTACTGATTGGTAAAGGGACTAAAAATAGAATGAAAACCAAATCTGACTGAATAACTAACAATTTTTTAAAGATACAGTTAGAAAGCAGGGTCAGATAAAACTCATCCCTGGAGAAAACAGTGAGCAATGTCTTGTTCAACCTACTTTGGATAGGTTACACATCAGCCATGTTAACTAATCATGCAACTAACTGTATGAAGTGGAACACAACGGAGCAAATCAAGAAAATTAGTTGTGTGATTGCCATGCAGCAACAGTAAATGGAACAGGGTACTAGCAAATGAATCAACATATATTCACTAAAAATAAAATTATTTACATCAGACATACATTTCTCACCTGGTCTCTATTGTTAATATGGGAATACGGCAGCTCTCCTGTCATCAACTCATACAGCACTATCCCATAAGAATAGACATCTGACTGGAAACTGAATGGATTGCTATCCTGCATTCGGATAACTTCTGGTGCCTGAAATACACAGATTAAAAATTCATACCTAGAGAACAACATACTCACAGCAATAAAAGACAGTAAAGCCCACTAATAGAAGAACTAATTTTAATTGGCTTGCTATTAATACAAACAAATTATACTGAATCAGTCAAGCCTTTAATCTACCCGCATAAACTTTTGTAAGCCAACTGACAAAATCACCTTACATCTTACACTAAAACTGCAACACATTATCAAACTATAAAACTGTTTGAAAGAGAGGGGGATGGTTCTGGAAAACAATATGCACAAAACCTTTGCAAGGGAGTATGGTATGATAAACTTCCACAACAGAATCACAGGAATTAAGTAGCATCACTTAACTGCACAGAAGGATAAGAAAGATGTTGACCCAATCCATATGCAACAAGTCATAGTGTGTACGGTCAACAGTTCTCAACCTTGGGTAGCCTAGGTCAGTGCTCCCCAACCTTTTTATCCCCGCGGACCGGTAAATTTTTGATAATTTTTCCATGGCCCGGGGGTGGGGGTGGGGGTGGGGAAGGGGGGGAGATAAAGGAATGCGAATGGGGGGTCGGGCGGGGAGAGAGAGAGAGAGACGCACACATGCACGACCGCACCACCCCACCCCCTCCCTCTCACCTTTGCAAACCGGACAGTTGGGACTCTTCCTTTCCGGGGAGGCCCGGCTTTGCTCGGGGACCGCCGCCACTGACGGGGCTGGATCCTTCCCGCGGAGGAGGAGGAGCAGGCGCTGCCTTCGGGTGCCGGGGAGACACCGGGGAAGTGCGGGGTAGCGGCGGCGGCGGCGAAGAGCCCGGGGTAGGCGGCGGGTGGGGGGCCGAGGGGGGCTGCCGCGCGCCCGTCCCCCTCCTCCTCGTGTGGGGCTGCCCCGCGGCGGCGAGGACCCGGTGGGCGGCTTTCTTTCTTTCTTTCTTTCTTTCTTTCTTTCTTTCTTTCTCCCTCCCTCCCTCCTTCCTTCCTTCCTTCCTTTCTTTTTCTTTCTCTCTCTCTCCCTTCCTCCTTCTCCCCCTTTCTTTCTTTCTTTCTTTCTCCCTCCCTCACTCCCTTCTTTCTTTCTTTCCCTTTTCTTTCCCCCCTCCCTTCTTTCTTTCTTTCTCCTCCCTCCCTCCCTTCTTTCTCTTTCTCTCTTTCTTTTCTTTTTTCTTTCTTTCTTTCTCCCTCCCTCCTTCCTTTCTTCCTTCCTTTCTTTCTTTCTTTTTCTTTCTCTCTCTCTCTCCCTTCCTCCTTCTCCCCCTTTCTTTCTTTCTTTCTTTCTTTCTTCCTCCCTTCCTCCTTCCCCCTTTCTTTCTTTCTTTCTTTCTTTCTTTCTTTCTTTCTTTCTTTCTTTCTTTCTTTCTTTCTTTCTTCCTCACTCCCTTCTTTCTTTATTTCCCTTTTCTTTCCCCCCTCCCTTCTTTCTTTCTTTCTCCTCCCTCCCTCCCTCCCTTCTTTCTCTCTTTCTTTCTTTCTCTTTCTTTCTTTCTTTCTTTCTTTCTTTCTTTCTTTCTTTCTTTCTTTCTCCCTCCCTCCTTCCTTTCTTCCTTACTTCCTTTCTTTCTTTTTCTTTCTCTCTCTCTCCCTTCCTCCCTCCTCCCCCTTTCTTTCTTTCTTCTTCCCTTCCTCCTTCCCCTTTCTTTCTTTCTTTCTTTCTTTCTTTCTTTCTTTCTTTCTTTCTTTCTTTCTTTCTTTCTTTCTCACTCCCTTCTTTCTTTATTTCCCTTTTCTTTCCCCCTCCCTTCTTTCTTTCTTTCTCCTCCCTCCCTCCCTCCCTCCCTCCCTTCTTTCTTTCTTTCTTTCTTGCGGGGTGGGGCGATTCCATAGGGGTCGCGGCGGCGGCGGGATGGGGGCGATTACGGGGGGTCGCGGCGGCGGCGGCTCCCTGGACGGCCCCGCGAGGCCAGTGACGGGAGTCGCTTCCGGCGGGGGCAGCAAGGAGGCGGCGGCTCCCGGGACGGCCCCGAGAGGCCGGTGACGGGGGCCGAGGCCGGCGGGGGCAGCAAGGCGGCGGCTCCCGGGACGGCCCCGAGAGGCCGGTGACGGGGGTCGCGTCCGGCGGGGGCAGCAAGGCGGCGGCGGCTCCCGGGACGGCCCCGAGAGGCCGGTGACGGGGGCCGAGGCCGGCGGGGGCAGCAAGGCGGCGGCGGCGGCTCCCGGGACGGCCCCGAGAGGCCGGTGACGGGGGTCGCGTCCGGCGGGGGCAGCAAGGCGGCGGCGGCGGCTCCCGGGACGGCCCGAGAGGCCGGTGACGGGGGTCGCGTCCGGCGGGGGCAGCAAGGCGGCGGCGGCGGCTCCCGGGACGGCCCGAGAGGCCGGTGACGGGGGTCGCGTCCGGCGGGGGCAGCAAGGCGGCGGCGGCGGCTCCCGGGACGGGGGCGATTGGGGGGGATTGTGACGGCGGCGATTACGGGGGTCGCGGCGGCGGCGGGGTGGGGACGATTGCGGGGGGGATGGCAGCGGGGGCGGTGGTGGTGGGGGTGATTGTGGGGGGGGCGAGGAAAACATCCGGGTCGGCCCGCAATGCCCCCCCGCCCCGCCCCCAACACAGGTGCAGTCCGGCGGCGACGGCAGCGGGGGGGGCTCCGCCCTGGAGCGCGTCCGCAGGGAGGGGCCAAATGGCGCGCGCCCCGGGGGAGGAGGAGGAGGAGGGGCACCCACCTGGTCTTCCGACCGAGGGGGGGCCCTCCTCCCCGCCAGCCCCCTGCGCGCCCGGCCCCCAGGGCAGGGGGGTTGGGGCCGGGAGGAGGCGAGGAGGGGCAAGCGGGCCAAACGGGGTTCCTGCTGCTGCTGGTGGTGGTGGTGGAGGGCGAGGAGGAGGAGAATGCGCCGCCGGCGGCGGCGGGCAGAGGAGGGAGGCAAAGACAAAGCCGGTGGCGGCGGCTCCTCCTGCACTCCTCCAGCCTTCCTCTTCCACCGGCCACCCGCGGGAGAGAAGAGGAGGAGGAGGAGGGCGGCGGAGGAAAAGGGGAGGAGCCTCCCCAGCCTCCCCAGGCGGCCCGGTGCCGACCGGTCCACGGACCGGCACCGGTCCGCGGCCCGGGGGTTGGGGACCACCGGCCTAGGTGTTCTTGGGCTGCAGCTCCCAGAAGCCTTTGCTACTAGATATACTGGCTCAGGTTTCTGGAAGTTAACAGTTCAAGAACACCTGGATTACCCCAAGTTAAGAACCACTGAGTCAGCTGAATGTAGCTGCCAAAAATGTCATGTTTCTCCACAAGCATGAAGAAAATAGTTCACACAGACTTCAATTCAGATTAATTACTTCCTAGAAACATAAAGCCTTTGCATCTCTATTTGGAAGGCAGCAGCCTGGCCCTTGGGTGCAAGAGAGAAGCTCAAGTTCACAGGAGGCCATCTGCAGAGGAGGGTGGGAAAGAACACAATAGCCTGGATGAAATATTCTCAGATCATATCTGGAGCCAAACGGTAGCCCAGCCAAACCACTGCTGATATTCAGGGCACAGCTTTCTAGAGGTTCAGAGACTGTACATACCAATTCCCAGATTCCGTGCCCTGAATTTTAAGCTCTCATTTTTTAATTCTAAGGATTTTCAGCCCTTCAAGGTGGGAGAAAAGGAATCTTTATATGTCCCCTTCATGCAGATTCCTTTGGTGGACGTGACATGGTCACCTCCAGTTTCTGAGAGAATAATAGCCCTCCCAAGACCTGAAACCACCTGGGCAGGCAAAATATGAGAAAACTGCCACATATCCTCTAGAGGCTGAGAGGAAGCGGCGTGCGTAAATCCTGTGCCGGGGTGGGAGGAGAGATACATAAGGGTCCCTTCCAGCTCTGGAGTTCGAAAGTTATTATTACTCAAGATGAAAAGTTAAGGCCTAACCTCCTTTGGAAGGAACAAAAGACTGTAGCACTAACTGATCTTTATGAAACAGGAAGTCGATTGGGGTAGACAGAGCATATTTCACTGAGTTTACCCGCCTTGTAAGCCAACATAATGTCAACCTAGGTCACAAGTGGAAAGAGGGGAAAAGGCTTTAGTCATGACCTGAGTCAAAATGTTGCAGACTCTCCAAGGTGAGAGAGTCTGCTCATAGAAACTGCTCACTAATGGAATAGGTGATACGAGGTCGTACTATTTTCCATACAACTTCAGAGGAAAACAAAAATTAAGAAAAGGACAATATTTTAAAACAGAAAAATAAAACAAGAATGTTCATGATTTTTAAATTAACTGTACAAGTTTTTAACATTTTTAATTTCAGTTTCTTAAGTTTCCATATTAAAGTTACATGGTTATGCCGTAGTCATGATTTCTGTCTTATGTTCAACTGATGTCCTGCTTTTGCACCTTCTTCCGTCTTCATGAGGAGTTTTTTTCCAGGATATGCTGTTTTCTACCCCTAATATGCCATTATCTGCATATCCACCAATCTGCACTCCTCACTCAGCTTTATCTAATCCATTTTCCCATACAATATATTCTGCATACAGAATAAGCAGATAGGGAGATAGAATACACACTTGTCTGACATTTTTGCCTATGGGAAATTGTTTCTGTGAAGATTCTCAGTCATCCAGGAGAGTTCATCTGGAAGTTGAGTCATGGCAACTGGACTTTTTTTTCTTGACAGACAGAAACATTTCACTGCTCCTCCTAACAGCTTCATCAGTCTGAAGAAAGCTAGTTGCGAATACTCCATATTATAGTCCGCTTTTACCTCTTGTCACCCTGATATGAAATATGCTCATAAGAGGAACAATGGCTTGAATAGGCTTTGTTAGTTAGACAACAGCCTCAATACCCTTAAGGTGAACAATGGCCTAAGGTGCTGAAACCCATAAAGTATGGGTCATCAGCTATGGTCTTGGTGGAACTGTGGATGGTGATGCTGCAGATGTGTCATTCCATGACCGACTCTCTGTGACCCCATGTCCATTGAGTTTTCTTGGCAGGAATACTGGAGTGGTTTGCCAGTTCCTACTCCATGCGCCTACAGCACCTGGTATTCCCTGATGGTCTCCCATCCAAGTCCAGATACAGGGGTTCTATTTTATTTTATTTTATTTCAGGTAGTGGACAACTAACACTGTGGGTATTGATTCCATGGATGCAGCAGTCTTGCTGTACTATTGGGGAGCCACAGCCAGCGGCCACTAAGTCAAAAGAACTGTGAGCCAAAAATGTTTGGAAACTACTGCCTAATGGTGATGAAGGCAGAGAAACTCCTGGAGTGCTCAACTACTGGGCAGTAGCACTAGTCAACACTGACACCAGGGAAGGATCTCTTACAGAAAACAACAGCAACACTACTGCTAAATACTGTATTTCTTAAAATGAAATGAGTAAGAATATGTTGAGACAATTAGATATAATTGAAAAAAGATATAATGCTGGAAGATGAACTTTCTAGGCAAGAAAGCACTTAAAACCGCTAAAGGGAATAAAAAATAATAAGTATAAATAGCAAAAGCAAAAAGTGGTCTGCTTATCTACCGACCCATACCACTTCAAGTAGTCTCTGGGCGGTTTACAATTTTTTATTTACAGCATGCAGGCTACACATTCCCCCCCACCCCCCCAGCAAGCTGGGTACTCATTTTACTGACCTCGGAAGGATGGACGGCTGAGTCAACCATGAGCCTGCTACTTGGGATTGAACCTCAGGTTGTGAGTACAGTTTTACCTGCAGTACAGGCATTTAGCCACTGCGCCAATGAACCATTGGTACAAACAGAGTAAAACTAAAAGTGCATTTACAGACAGGAAAAAAAGGTAAAGGTAAAGGTTCCCTCCGCACATGTGTGCTGGCCATGTCCAATTCTAGGGGCAGTGCTCATCTCCGTATTCAAGCCGAAGAGCCAGTGTTGTGCAAGTCCATGGCCACATGGCCAGCATGGCTGCAAGGAAACACTGTTTCACGTTCCTGGTTTTTATGGCGGTACCTATTTATCTACTTGCATTTACATGCTTTCGAACTGCTAGGTTGGCAGGAGCTGGGGTTATCAGTGGGTGCTCACTCTGCTGCGTGGCACCCGGGATTCGAACCGCCAAGCTGCCGACTTTGCAGCCGACAGTTTTTGGAATCCTTAGTCCACTGAGCCACCACACCCCTTCACAGACAGGAAAAAGTGTCCTCTAAAAAGACTTTCATGACACAAAAGAAAGGCAGCACCTTCAGCAGTACAACAAATGCATTACCTCTCAAAAATTAAAGAATAAAAAAGAAAAATATTTCACATTACACTGCACACTGAAATGATTCAAAGTAGTATAGTTAATTTAAATGCATTTTTTCTGCTATAAGCAATAGTTCAGTTAGTTTTTTGTTGTTGTGAATTTACTTTCCCCACATCAGACACCTACCATCCAGAGTACAGATCCTGTAGGTTGTTCCACCTGTTGAGAACCGCTCCATCTGGACTTGACTGTGGCCAAGCCAAAATCCCCTATTTTCACTGTACGGTCTTCATGCAGAAATATATCTATGTAACTATTAAGGAACACATATGGACAGTCACTTGAATTCCTCTTTTTTGTTGTTGTTTGTGTGGTTATGTTGCTGGGCTTCCTAATATAAACAGTGGATTTTGACAGTGGAGGATATTTTACTGAAATAAAATGAAAGGGGATGCCTGGGCCCAGCAATGGATCTTTCCACAGGCACAGATTACACAGAGTGCTGTCGGCAATGTTTTGTAAAACAACAAACTCTTTTCTAAACCTTGGGAGGTTTAGAAAGGAAGAGCTTTCAATCCAGACTTGTATCAAAATGATTCAGGTACAGTGGTACCTTGTATAAAGGAATTAATTCGTTCCAAATGAAATTATGTTAAGCATATTTTCCTTTATACAAATTTCCCATAGGAATGCACTGAAATGGAGTAATCCCATTTTTATGTTATACGGATTTGACCCATAGGCGATTCTGTTAAGCAAATTTCCCCTATCTCCGGAATATGTTGTTATACAAGGGTCCACTGTATATCCTTCTATTTTTCTTTCATTTGTAGCCTTCAGTTTATCTAATCATCACAACACCCAAGAGATACTCAATTCCCTTACCATACTAATCAAACAATGTACACCAGCAGAATTTCACCAAATAAGGGAAGGATACTATTTGATTTCATGTCTCGGTGTATTATATTCTTCGCATGTAAATAGCTGAAAGACAGTTTGACATATAAATGTAAAATATATTTGCAAGCCAAAAACAGGTTACAAGGAAACAACCAGCATCAAGCCAAACATAAGCAAATTTTTCAACTGCACTAAGATATATTTAACAGCTAATTTTCATTGCAAGTAGATATTGTTTTATCCTCTGGAAAATAAGGGAGTGTTTTAATGCTTTAAGTTTCACGGGGGGTGGGGGGGTGGGGAGGAGGTACTCCAGGGCATAAAATAACTGGCCTGTTCTTCTCTGAAACCGGATTTCCCTTTCGGGGATAGTCAGCCCTTTCCGCAATGGCAACGGTTCATCCTGTCTTTATGGGTAGCACATTCTCCCCGCCGCCGCCGCCGCCACCACCCCCTGGCAGCCATTAAGCTTACTCACTCCATTCCTTGTGCTGTCTGCCTGGCAATATCAATGCGCTGTAGCATCTGAAACTTGGTCTCCTGGACATGCAGGTGTTTATAAAGACTACTTCCTTCACACCATTGGGTGACAATAGCCAGGTTATCTTTAGTCATGTAGCCCATGAACAGTAAAATATTGACATGCCGAGTTTTCCTAGTAGGAAAAAAATGAGAATAAACGTTTGGTTCTTTAACTTAAAAATTGTTATCTTAGAAACTACAGACCACCTTGAAGCTGAGCACTGATACATATATACAGACATCTATAGGCAACATACCATTAAATGTTAAAAGCTGCTATAAGAGGTTGAGAAGAACGAAGGGACTAAATATCAAATTTTTCACCCTGCCACTGGGAGCATTTTATTTATTTATTTATTTATTTATTTATTTATTTATTTATTTATTTATTTATTTATTTATTTATTTATTTATTTATTTGCATTTCTAACCTGCCCGGCTTTCCCACTGGGAACTCTGGGCGGTGGACAACACTGAAAAAATAAATAGGCATTAGGATATATATTGAACTTTATACAGAACTCTACTAGCAATGCTTTCACCGCTATAATAAAACTGTATCGCTACCGCACTGGCTTAAAAAAAAAAAAAAAAAACAAGAACAGTGTTTGGCTTACCTTAGTACTGCCACTTCATTTCGGAAGGCTTGAAATTGTTCTGGTGTTGGATCTACAACTTTTAATATCTTTACTGCTACATCTCCTGCAAGCATAATTTAAAATCATCAATGATAATGCCAATATTTTTTCAAGATGTTGGTGCACAAATGAGGTACTACGAATGACTCAGTGATATACTTTATAGAAAGAAAAGGCTCAGATTCAGATTTCTTCCATCTCTGGCTCCTTCTCTACTAGGAACTGTAGTAACAGGAGCCCTGAGAAAGGCATTGACAGTCAAAACTCTCAATATATACATGCCCAGATGACAAGATTTGACAAGAACTCAAATTCAAGACCCAAGAAGTTAGTCCATTTGATTTTTGGGGTTAGCGTTAGCAGTTATCCACGGATTTCATTATCTGCAGGGTGCCCCGGAACCAATCCCCCAGGGATACGGGGGTCATACTATACAGCAATGTTGGAAGAATGAAATTTGAGCAACAAACCAATATAGCAGGACTCAACACTTATTTTTCACTATGTTAATAAATGAGCTGACTGGATAGCTTAGTGGGTTAAGTCTTTGGCTCTGGAATGAGAGGCTGGGAGTTTCCCCACTGTGCCCTCCAGGGAGAAAAGGCCAGCCTATGTAGCCATGGGAAAGCTGTAAAGTTCCAGGGTGCCCCCAGAAGAAGGGAAAGGTCATCCACTTCTGTAATTTCTTTAATTTGGACTTGATAGCATGCTATGATCATGGTGCCAATAAACAAATGTGCTGGAACAATTATGGATAAAACTGCTCAATACGTACCATGCCACTTCCCCTTGTAAACTGTTCCAAATGAACCTGACCCTACTCTGGTTGACAGCATAACTTCACTTGCTTCTATTTCCCAGTAATAACTTGAATCTCTTTGTCCACGAGATCTCTGTAGGTAGGAAAGCAAGCCAGTATTAATAACACAGACGGCTTTGTCTAGAATCGAAGTTTTACAGCTTGTGATTAAAGGTTTACATCTTTCATTATTCATTTCATTTGGAAACATTCAACCCAAATACATAGTAAAAATATTAGGAAAGGTGCGTCCAAACAGATGAAGATTAAATCCATCCTCTCTATGCTGAAAAGTATACGGTCAATGTGGAAAATAATGTAGCTCATAATTTTGTGTGCAGAATTACTCTTTTCCTTAATAATGGTCATCATATTCTTGTAATCTTATATTATGACATCCCATTTCCAGTATTTCTCTGCAATAGCTTTTCAGGAAGTGTGATTTTTTTAAAAACTGACTCAAGAGGCTGATACAAAGAGTATGAATGAAACATGTGACTATTTCTAGACTAACAAATTATATGCTCAACTGCACACATTGTTTCAGGCAGGCATTATATTGCCTCCTAAATGCAATCAGATAATACAATGTTCGTAACTTACAATTTTTTTCTCTTGCGTATTAGACCCTGTAGCTCTTTCTCTCTGAGCTGCAACTGGTGTTTTCGGTTGCGACCATCCTGTGGGACTTGTATTGTTTGGACTACTTGATATAGCTGATGGCGATGCTTCACATTTTTAAGGAAAAAGAAAATGGATGTCATTAACATTAGAAACTTCTGGTACATGAAGTACTTACAATGTAGGAATGGATATGAAACCTGAAAGTCGGTTATAAAGAGCATGCATGCACGCATCTTTCTGCAAAGTGTAAGGTCAACAGTATATCAAGAATGCATGCTAATTCAGAAATGAAATTAATGTTCTACACATAATATTTCAGAATGTACAAACTTACTCCCAGAGAATTAAATTACTTTATTTCAATGAAGAACTTACCAGATTCACTGTGACTTCGTATGGCATCCTGAAACAAAGAGAAAAGGTGTCAAAATGCATAAAGAATAGTCTGGTAAACAAATGGACCAGAAAAAAAGGTCTCCAATGAGAAACGGACTCAGCAGCTTTGATTATAGCTATCAAACCACTATCAGAATATTTTGGGTACGGATGGCACCTATTTTAAAGAAATCCTGATGTCTACTTGAAAAAAATTAAGTGTGATTAGCATTCAAAGTGTTCAAAATAAGATGACAGTATATTCAAAATATTCCATAAAGGCTACTACTGTAACTCTGATGGTATCAGTATTTTAAACTCAGTTTTGTGTGATAAGTATCTTACATATTTTACACATAGCATTTCCATTGGGGCAGATTACTGTGAAGAAATTGGAGCTATTCAAGTTTTAAATTAATGGAAATCCACATTACTTTCACTGCACCACTGCTGCAAGCTGAGCTGGTTTCTCCTTCTCGTTTCATGCCACACATGCTACTCTGTGTAAACATGCACAGCTCTAACGGAGGACATTTGGTAACATTTCCCATCTGTGCAATATCATCCAAAGCACTGCTGGGATAATTGACAAGAAGACACATGCCTAAATATCTCACAAAGCAAAACTAAAGGTCAAAACAAGGGCTAGATAAAGGGCTAACACATGATGCCATTTTGTCTGTTGCAGCTAAATAGGTCTCCCCTTGGAAGCTATCAGGAAACTGTTCAGAGCTCTTCAAAAAGAGAGAATAAGCATGATGAACAGAGGAGGGGAAAAGGAATTTGAAAAATCCCTGATCAAGTTTGAAAAAGACTTGGCAGGATGGAACTCTGATACAGTATTCCATCCTGCCCGGTATTAGGTTCTGTACTACTGAACCTAATACAGAAGCAGAGCACTGATGAAATTACACAAAGGCCAGAATCCTAGAGTTGGATCCATATAGGCTGCATACCTTGCCAAAGCTAATTGATAAAATGTGAAAGTACATCTTGGTCATACTCCTCATCAGAGCATGCACTTAATTTTGCAACATAGATGCACCCTGGCATGTTGTCAATTCACCGCCACCAACCATGGCAAGTTACAAAAAATTTATGCAAGTAACAGCAGGATTCTGACTATTACTTAACATTCTCATTGGAGAGGGGAAAGTAGGCATAGCTTCAGGAATTTGAAGGACTTAGTGCACAAATAGAAAACACTTATGTGTGCACATGAAGAGTATAGCTGCAACCAACATATTAAACCCTACTTTCAGAAGTAGCTATTTGAGAGACCCATGGAAAGGATGGCTGCTGGAAAAGCCCTGGTGAGCATAGGGTGATCAGTAAAAGAGTGTTTAGACCTTCATGAATTGCACAGCTACTATTTAACTATGGTGTCAATGTTGTCAACGGAGACCAAGTTAAGTTACCCTTCAGTTCTTTACAATGAGCCAAATCCCTTCTGTGTAGATACAAAACCTGCACCAATTTTTTCCAATGTAGCTTCAATATCAAGTAGTCATTTTCTGTGGTCAGAAGTTCCAGCGTATTCCTCTAGGACTCCTTGCTTTAACTGAAAACTTGCTTTAATCAGTACACCCACCTTTTAAAACAACCAAATCTATCAGACTAGCACTGAGAGGAGCAGTCCAGATGTTTTGGATTTTACACTGTACTACTGACCTAGCCTTATTTCAATTTGACATTTCCAAAGCTGGCTTCAGGATCAGGACCAAGCAAACATGCTGTATAGCTATTTCTAAATGCAACTGTTAAAACTATAGTTATGTTAACTCACACTAATTCTGGCCAACTGTTTTAGCAAATCCAGTTAGCAGAAGAAAGCAAAGGCATCCAGACAATACCTACTCTTCCCCTTAAACAGAATCGTCTGCACCAGGACCTGGGAGAAGCATTCAGGCTGTTATTCTAGTTCAAAGCAATGAAAAATAAGAAAAGAACAAAACAAAAACAAAAACAGAGGGAGTAGTAAAAAAATAGTTTCCAGTAGCTAAAAGGAAAGATGTACAGACGACGAAAGATGTGAACAAAAGAAACAGGTTAACACATTGTGCATATTATTCCAGGTAGAAAGAGGAATTTTAAAATTAATGTACGACTGCTTATCCACTGCACGAAGGTTCCCTCTGAGGCATGGGCATGCACCCTCCTTCACCTGCGACAGAATCTGCAGGTAGCGGGGGGGGGGGGTGCACACACGACCAGGCCCCATACAGAGGGGCCAAAAATTAAGAGGGAACATTAAGGTTAACCAGACAAAAATCCCAGTCATGAAACATCCTCCCAGGGACATCTTCTAATTTATTTTTCCCCACCCCAAGGTAGAAGAATATGCTAATGAACAGTATTAGGGCCATTATATAAATTGCACAATTTGCACAAATCTATCTTGTTTTTCAGTTTCTTGTGCTATCCATCAAATCAAAAGCTACTGTAAGCGCTGATGTCCTTTTCCTGCTAAGCCCTCCATCTTTCCCATATTTTCATTCCCATATTTTCAAGCCTATACTATCAATCTTAAAGTTGAAAAGTACTGAATGTTATACTCACTGCTCACATGGCAATCAATATAGTGCTATTCTGCCCAAGTAACACAGTTTTATGCAGTTTACAGTTCTGCCTTAAAAAAAAAACACCAGCACAGTAGCACCTTATTTCACTCCCAAGTAAAACCAACTAAAGTATGCCTTCATCTTGTAATGGCTTTGGATAAGCAACATTGTTCCAAAGAGCTGCCCCGTCTCCTTCTGTCCTAAGTTAATAGCCAGTTGCATAGTAAGACTGCAGTGCATACTGGAATGGGCACTTTAACAACAGCATCCCAGTAATATATGCAACACTGAGCTTCTACTTATCCTGACAGGTACATTAGGATGTCTCATGTGGGGGGGGGGAGATGGGACAGAGGTAGAAGAGCACTTCCAGGCCCATTGTGGCTCTGATGATACAAGAAGAATGATGATGCCTTAGCTCTAAATGGCCAAGGCTGTAAATCAGTCAGGAATCAAACCACTCCCTTATTAATGCAGTAAAGGGAAATCCATCAACAGAACAACCTAGAGAACAAACACCACTACTTCCAACGTTTCTCTACAAGCCTGAAAACTCTCTACTGATGAAGAGATCAGCAAAAAAACATTATTTCTTTTTGAAACCCTTAAGCTTCCGGGATCTGAGGTGATTTACCACCTTAGCAAAGTGTTTGCCTGGTGTTGAGGGGTACTTACACGCGTGCACACACACACACACACACACACACACACACACACACACACACACACACACACTTCTAAGATTTATACTGGTCACCTCTTACCTTGTTATTTGATGCTTGTGACAGAAAAGGAAGTTTGAAAAATCAAATGAAAATAGCTACATGCAATGGTCAAAAAAATCATACACATAGCTGAACATTAAATTCATGAATCTGAAAAGAATGCTGCACTCATTTAAATTTATTTTTCATCACTCATGAACAATTCCAAGCAACTATGGAAGTGGAAGATTTATTTTGGGGGGAAATATCAAGGTCAGCTCAATCCTGCAAAGGTCCCACACTTGTGTGGGAAATACTGTTAACAAGTTAGCACAGGTGGCCACAGTTCAAAGAACGAGATATCGCTACACTTGCCATTCAATGGCTGCAAACATTGTGTTCTCTAATCCTCCAGGATCACATTATACTAGAATTAGGAACAAGCTTTCAGCTTGAATACGGAGAGGAGCACCGCCCCTACAGGTGCGGAGGCAACCTTTACCGTGTATGTGTGTGCGTGTGTGTGTGCGTGTGTGCGCGCGCATGCGTGCGTGCAAGTACCCCTCAACACCAAGCAAACTGTGGTTTGAAAACGAAGTTTTCTATTTAGTTCAGTACAAAGGGGAGAGGAGAAAGCACACAAACATAAAGGAGCTAATTTCTGCTTCTCCAAATTACTTAAAGAATTTGGAAACATTACTTTTGAATGTAACTATCAACATTTACAATAAGTATGAAGGAATCAGATTTTTAAAAATACTGGCAAAATAGAAATAGGAATACCTCAATTATCCGGTTATCCACAGGCATTGTAGTGCTGACCATGTGGACATTTGGGGTTGATGTAGATCTCTGTCTTTGAGAAAGGGAGCATTCAGGTGAAGGATTTGTTGGGCTGAATGTGAATGCATGAGGCGTAGAATATCTATGCTGAGAGCTACAGAAAGGAACACAGAAAGTATTACTTTTCCCTTCACTATTAGGAAATTTTCATCTATTACTGTGGATCTGCAAAGCTACCCCAAAGTTTATAGTATTTAATCCAGCTACTCTTTAAATTTCTCAGCTACTCCTTTTGAACTAAAACCTGTACCATGAAACAGATAATTATCTTTATTTATATTTATTTATTTATTTGTCTAATTTCTATACCGCCCCATTTCCAATATGGAACTCTGGGCAGTGTACAAGGTAAAAACAGATAAAACAATGAATAAAAACAATAGATAAAAACAATAGGTCAAGATGGAACAATGGCGGTAAGCAGATAACAACAACAACCAGCAAACAACCAAAAATATATATGAGACCATTCTTTGAATGAGACCATTCTTGTTCCAATAAAACTGCTTCACCACCAGATCAGGAGCAAGTGATCCAAATGGGGAAACATTGAGAGCTGTCTCTAAGCAAGGACATCAAAGGGACCAGATCTTTATGTCAAGCAGAATTATTTTATGATGGAGTCCTTTTCCAAGTCACTTCTAAGAGTACGAGTCACATGAAGGAAGATTTATACAAGCCAGTTCCCAAGTCTTGGCAGTGCCAGATTTAGTTTCTACCATCTTCACGTCTGAACTAGAAGGAAAGTTGTATTTTAATGCATCGACTGGCTAAACATGATTACATTCTGTGTTTGATTACACAATCAAATAGAATTTTTCCTGTTGGGTCCAAGCCTTTGTTTGGGTCACTGCACTATTTTTATTCCCATAACACACAATTCCCTCCCGCAAATCCTGGTTCAGAGAAAGCATAGTTGGCATCCCTTTGCTATCAAAAACTACATTTAAAAGCCAGGTTTTAAAAATGGGTTTCCAGTTCTGGCCTGAAGAAACAAAGCAACACTTCAGCATTTTGACTGCAACCATGCAGCTTGAGGTTTGCCAAAAACACAAAAAGGGAAATTGCTAGAGGACAATCAAACCATGACTTGGAATGGCATATAAACTGGTGAATTTAAAGAAAATTAACTGAAAATGTCATAAAATCAATTCAATTAATAATATGTACACAAGCTGTTTATTGCTGTGAGCTGCAGTCCCAGGAGGGACAGCTTAATGTATAATTAGACAGAAACAAAGAGGTTTGGCCTGAAATTCACCATCTGATGCTCGTACACATAATCACTAAGCTTCAGATTTCCTGTTCCAATCTATACAAAAGCAGAAAGCTTGAAGTACAACTTACTTAGAAGGCATCCGAGACACAGACTCCCGCATTCGCCGAGTTGTGAAAGGAGGTAAAGTAGAGACAGCACTGTCGCTAACACTTGAGTGAGGGAACAATCTGAAATGTAGCCAAGCATTTTGTAAAAAAAAAAATATGGAGTTTTTTCTAAATTCAAAAAGGCGTATTTAAACCAAATCACCTATTCTGATTTTAACATTGCTCCAACTTCCCATGAAGAGACCAATCATAATAAGAGTAACTCACTAAACAACAACTTGCCTTTAGAATATTTCAAGGATTAAGGATGCATTTAAGTGGCATGAGTTAGTTGTGATCCTTCTCTTAATATTGAAATCAGAAGCCCTTTAGTTATTCATGCACTGCTGTGCTACATAAACTTGAATCTTGACCCAAACGTTTTAGATGAATGGACCTTTAATCAAAAACGTGTGTCAGAACTGTAGGAGTCAGCATAAAGACAGTACCAATACCACACAGACTGTTGAAAATTGTGCTGACTGAAAATAGAGTTCCCAAGAGAACTGCGTGGTGGAAAATAAACTGGTACAGATGACCAATGATCAAAACCACCAAGGAGATCATGTGAGCACAGATATGGATGCCCACCCAGTTTAAGCTCTCAAAACAAAAGCAGAATATATATATTTATTTGTATTTTCAGATTCTATGTAAGTCTCTCCCTTTGTGTATTTAGGTGAAGAACCACCTGAAAACCTCTGTTCCACATCTCCAGCTGTGCGACGAAGAAGAAAACACTGCACGCACACACACAGGACAGCTAATTTTAAAAAAAAAACAATTTCCCCATTTCCTGATACTACCTGAATCGTTTCTATAAAATATGGCAAACCAACCATTCAGCACATTAGGGGACTTGTGCAGAGATCCCATGGAAAGTCTACAGTCTAGTTCCTAACAGCTACTCAAAATGATCAAATAAAAAAAAATATAGTCAGCAGTAATGAGAAATAAAAAAGCCATTTAAAATATATATATATCTAGATGAAAATGCACAAGAACAAAAAGAAATACAGTACAAGACTGGCCTTTTTCTATAGCAAAGAGAATCAATCTATGTAACTATTTTAAGCTGTCAGACAAAACCTCCTGCACCTCCTCCATGCAGAATTTCTGAGGAAAACAGAACTATGTTTCCTTATTCGTGGATACCATATTCTTGGTTGTTACAAGTAGAGATGGGCACGAAACGAAAACATAGCATTTCATTTCATTTTTCATCTTGTTATTAATTTTTTTTAAAGAATTTCCAAAATGAAATGATTCATTATGCTATAAAATGGCTCCCCTGGGTCCTAAAGGCACCAAATTTGGCGAGTAGCTTCCTTGGATCCCTTCCTTTAAGCTGCCCCAAAGTTTGGAGGGCTTTGGGGTTCAGGGGGACTGAGTTACTCAACTCCAAAGTGGGTCCTCCCCAGTAAAAAATCATTTGCAAGAGAAACCAAACCTCTCCTTTAAAAAATAAAAAGTATTTTCTAATTACACATGGATTCCTAGAGGGGACCCACTTTGGAGTTGAATAACTCAGCCCCCAAACCCCAAACCTCTTGGGCTTATAGGGAAGCGCTTGAGGAAGCTCCGCTGTAATTTCCATGTAGCTAGATGGCTGGGATCACTGTTTTTGAGTATATAACTTTCCAATTACAAATGATTTTTTTCCTGGGGGACCCAGTTTGGAGTTCAATAACTTTCCCACCAGAACCCCAATCACTTTGTGCTTAGAGCAGAAAAATGGTGGTTCGTTTTGTTACAAAGCGTGTTCTACCATTTCATTTTGTAACAAATCAATTCGTTACATAATGAAATGATGAAACAGCATTTCGTTTTTCATTTGGTGCCCATCTCTAGTTACAAGACTGACAAATACGTATCTATGTAACAACAATGGGGTCACTATATGAACACAACTGGCCAAAGGACTTACAGCAATTGCCGAATATTGCTCCAGTCCACACACATAGTTGGAACTTTTGTGCTGCAGTGTTCGTGGAATTTATAACCACACGTCTGACACCGGAATCCATTTAACAAGAACTTCTGGCAGATATCACAGTATGCAAGCTTTAGAAATGTCTTCCGTGCCTAGAAAACATGTCCAAACATTTGATTACCTTTAAACATGTCAATTAAACTCCAAACTATATTCAAAGCCAGGCCAAATTCTTAAGCCTTGCTAATGTTTGCTTCATGTAAAATCTTTGCACACCATACATCCAAGGAATATTTGACATTACACTACTAGAATCATTGAATTTTTAGAAACAAGAATGCTGTAGTTTTAACCATGCTTTAACCAGAACACATATTCTTATGAATGGCCATCATTAAATTGCTCTGTATAGTTCTTAGAAATTAAATTAAGTTTCAGTAGACACAATTCTAAAAAATAAATTCAGATTACTTTCAGAAATGTTATTTTCAGTTGCTATTACAACTAAAATCAAATAGGTAGATTTGACTAGGAGAAAAAGTATTATCTGCTGTTTTCTATAAATTATGAGTAGCATTAGTAGCTATAGTAAAATGCTCCAAAGTGAATAATCATCCACTAGCAAGAAAACTGAATTTATTGCATGTGCCACTTTTTGGGGGGTGGAATTCCTTCCCAAAAATCAACTTTTCCATTAAAATCTGTTCTTCCTTGCCCCTGAAGTGATGCAAACATAAGTGAATTAGGGCACAATTCAAGGTGCTGACCTTAACCTACAAAGCACTGTATGACCTGGGTCCAAGCTACCTCAAAGATCGAATCTCGCAGTATGAACCAGCTTGGGTGCTAAGGTCATCAGGAGAGGCCTGTCTCTCCATCCCACCACCTTCACAGGTGCGTCTCAGAAGAACACATGAAAGGGCCTTCTCTGTTGCTGCTCCCAGACTTTGGAACTCCCTCCCACCGGAGGCCAGGATTGCCCCATCTCTGCTGTCTTTCTGGAAGCAGGCAAAGACCTTCCTCTTCGGGCAAGCTTTCCCTGAATGAGGGATTACTTGCTATGTGACTTTATATGTATTACCATACATAACTGCAGTGACTGATTTCATAAGAACACCAGTGTTTTCCGTGTTAGTTTCCACCCCTCATAATGGATTTTTCTTTTTTTCTTGCATGCTCTTTGTAGCTATTCACAATTGTTTGCTATCACACAATTTGTAGCTCTAATGTTACCTTTTAATGTTCTAAGATGCCTCTTCAAACTCCCTGTTCTTAACTTGAATATGTCTTAAAATTTTCTTGACAGTATATTGTCCCTCATTATTGTAAGCCACCTTGGGTCCTTTTCCAAGGAGAAAGGTGTGGTAAAATATTCAAAATAATAAATAAATAAATCCTTGGTCCTTTCCCTCTTAGTGTGTTCCATTGTGCTGAAAAATTAACAGGTAACTTTCTTTTCACCACACAAAAAAGTGCCATTAAAAGTCAATGCAAGCATTAAATATGGGAAGGATGAAGAAGATAGAGAACCATGTACTCCAATCCTGCTCATAGTGAAAATCTAGAGAGATAAGACTGTAAATGCATATGGGTCAAGGCAGCCATGGTCCTCTGTGTGAGTGTGCGACCTGCATAATTAAGAATATTCAACTGCAAAGGACTGTAGATATGTTCAGCTAGACACAGTTACCACATCTCATTCGATTTTTTCATGCCAAAACAATATACCGTAACTACATTCTGCCTTGAGATTAAAGAAAAGAGGCACTTTTTATCCTTGATTCCTTTATCCTTTTAACTTGATCAGGAGACCAGCATAATTAGAGCAGCCAACTATTGCTGACCATCTATATGCAGTCCTCTAAACCGGTGGTCCCCAACCCCCGGTCCGCGGACCGGTGCCGGTCCGTGGACCGGTCAGCACCGGGCCGCCTGGGGAGGCTGGGGAGGCTCCTCCCCTTTTCCTCCGCCGCCCTCCTCCTCCTCCTCTTCTCTCCCGCGGGCGGCCGGTGGAGGAGGAAGGCTGGAGGAGCGCAGGAGGAGCCGCCGCCGCCGCCGCCTTTGCCTCCCTCCTCCCCTCCCCTCCCCTCCTCCCGGGACGGCCAGCCGGCGACTCCGCCCCCAAACGCTGGCGCCCCGGCGGCGTTGGCGGTGGCCGCTTGGGCTCCGCCAGGAGGGACGCGGCGGCGTTGGCGGCGGCGGCACTCACCGGCTTAGGGCGTCGGGCGTGCCACTCCCCCCCACACACACACG
The DNA here is from genome assembly GCA_037367245.1 of Phrynocephalus guinanensis. Taxonomy (NCBI): domain Eukaryota; kingdom Metazoa; phylum Chordata; class Lepidosauria; order Squamata; family Agamidae; genus Phrynocephalus; species Phrynocephalus guinanensis. The sequence goes on along the minus strand of CM074734.1, from coordinate 39,444,962 downwards.
GGCGGGGTGGGGGGAACCCGGGGCTCCTGGGCAGGCGGGCCCCCGCCTCCTCCTCCGGCGCCGGGAGATGCGTGCGGGTCTCGCTGCTGGCGCCCCGCTTGCTCCTGCTGCCGCCGCCGCCGCCGCCGTGGGCCTCCTCCTCCGCCGGGGAAAGCGAGCGGGGCGCCAGCAGCGAGACCCGCGTGCGGCTCCTGGCCCCGGCGCTCCTCCAGCCCCGCTCGCTTTCCCTGGTGGAGGGGGAGGCCCATGGCGGCGGCGGCGGCGGCAGCAGGAGCAAGTGGGGCGCCAGCAGCGAGACCCGCACGCGGCTCCCGGCGCCGGAGGAGGAGGCAGGGGCCCGCCTGCCCAGGAGCCCCGGGTTCCCCCCCACCCCCCGCCCGTGTGGGGGGGGGAGTGGCACGCCCGACGCCCCAAGCCAGTAAGTGCCGCCGCCGCTGCTCTCGTGCCTCCCCCTCCTCCTTCCCTCCCATCCTTTGCTTTCACCCCCCTTTTGCCTCCCCGCCGGACCCCCCTTTCGCATTCTTCCCCCCTCCCCACCCCCACCCCCGGGCCACAGAAAAATTTTCAAAAATTTCCCGGTCCGCGGGGACAAAAAGGTTGGGGAGCACTGCTCTAAACAGTTACCATTACAAATCTGGGTTCTAGTCCCTATGAGGAATTTCCTGAGATTCAAAGGGAGCAACCAGGAAAAAAATGGGTACCACATTTTCATGTGTATACAACACTATTTTATTCAAAAATCATGACACAAAAATTAAGGGGCACTGTATACACAGAAGTAAGCTTTTCCTGAGGTGGGGGTGGAGGAGAACCCAAACTCACTTTGCTGTTTCCCTGCATGGTTTGTTTTTTGCAGGATCGGGCCCTGTTTTTACTTGAGTCCGCCGCCCCCTTTCCTTTAATTTCCCGTTCTAAACATTCCTCTCTGCTTCGTTGTGTTTGTTTTTGGCAGAATCAACCTCCATTGGCCTTGAGCAGCCCATTAAGAAATGTGCTCCCAGAAAGAAAAGAAAAAAGCCACACCTCTTTTCAGAGTGAAAAGTCATTTCTTAATGGGCTGCTCAAGCCTGAAGGAGCCTGATCCTGCAAAAAACAAACTCACCAAAGCCAAGAAAATGTTGGGGTGGTGGAGATCTCAGAGGATTTATTAATTTTATTTATTTGGGAGTCCAAAAAGTAAGGGGCGTCTAATAAATGGTAGTGTCTTATAGAGGGAATATGGTAATCTTCTTTAGTACTGTCAATTGCAGAAGTCTAATCAAAAGCAAGATCAAATTAATGTAACAGGACACATGCCATATAAGGGAGTATAGAATGGCAGCATAACTCATAAGCAGTTGATTACTTCATTATTAAGTGTGGAAAAATATGCAAGCTTAAACACACTATAGCATTCTGCTTTCCACACTTATTTATTTATTTATTATTTATTTATTTATTAGGTGCATTTTTATACCACAACCTTTTTCCATAGAGGAATTCAGGGCGGTTTCCAATAAGAACAGCTAAAACACAACAAGCACAGCTAAAACAGCGTGGAACAATGAGAATAAAAGCAAGACAAAATTAGAGATTGGCAAGTAGGGAAACCCTTGGCGGAGAGCAGCAGGTAAAAAAAATTAAACAGAAGTAAGGTCGCCATATGCCTCCTTAAAAAGCAACGTTTTCAATGCCTTTTTGAAGGCGGGCAGGGACTCTGCAAGGCGCAGCTCGCTCGGAAGATGGTTCCATAGAGAGGAGCCAACAACCGAGAAGGCGCAGTTACGGGTTACCAACTTCCGCGCCTCTCTCGGAGTGGCCACCCTGAGTGAGCGCACCCGCAACAATCGGGTAGGTCTGGCCTCGGTTGATCTCTGGGAGATCCACTCCACCAGGCATTGTGATGAAGGTATTAAAATGCCTTTCATGCATGCACTACTGCATCACGCATAATAAAATCCTGTTAACAATGCTCCCAACGAAGCCATGTCATTTCTATAGACACAGAAGATCAACCTACAAAGTTATGTGTTGTAAGGGGAACATGATCCAGGAAGTCCACTTGAAGTTCTTCTCCAATCAAGGATGCAGCATCTGTATTCCAATCGAGTCGTGCTTTCTTCCTGCACATGGAAGAAAAACTCTTTAAGTATCTTTCATGCATTTACTTTTTAAAGTTAATTCATTACTGAAATTAACATTCATAAAATATTAATTTTTGTCAGGTGATCATTAGTTTAACCTTCAAAATGCACAATAACCTTGAAGGTGTGAAATCACTTATGAGACTTTATAAAACCATAGCATTCAACTCTAATGAGTGTGACAGATATTGATCATCTTAAGGAAATATTAACTACAATAACCCCCCGCCGATTGCGGGGGTTAGGGGTCCACACCACCCACGATCCATGAAAATCTGCGATATGCGGAAGCGGGGGGGGGGGCTGGGGGGGGCGATCTGATCGACCCCCGCCGCCTGGCTGCAAGGCCCTCCGTAGTCGCCTGGGGCGGCTGCAGGGAGGGACACCGTCCCCCCCACGGTTCCAGTACTGCAGTCCCACGATGTAGTGGGACCGCAATGCTGGAACTGCAAAATGGCAGGGGGGGGTCACTGTACTGTATATGGAAGCCAATATTATCTGTTATTTTCAGCCTCAATAGGTAGGGTTCTGTCCCTCACATATACACATGACTCCCCCATGGCTTCCATAGTGATTAGAACCCAAACAATAACTGAATAGAGGTGCACAATCATGCACAACTTAGAAGAAGCCATAATAGAAACTATATAATGGACTTGAGCTGTGAGTATACAGTATATGGAATTTATACAGCATGTATCTGAGAATATAGACAACCCCCACACATTTCTTTTGTAATGTCTATTCAATTATTTAAATGGAACACTGAAATATATCCTTAATTTAGTGGGCTAGCTAAGCATACAAGCACACATTTGTGATTTTGTGTGTGCTATTTAATGCTAAGTTATTGAACATAGCAGGATAACCTTGAGAGTCTGAAAATAAAACATCTGTATAAGAATTATTTGACCAATTTATTTAAACAGCTTTGTTGAACTTGATAATAACTTGAATTCTTACCCTTTGTGTTCATTAAGCAATCTAAAAACAGCACAGCATTCTGGCTGCAGACCTCTGACTTTGAGTGCTTTCATAAGACAATCATGAAGGGTCATTCCATTACGCACATTCACCTGTTTTTTAAAAAATGACAATTTTTATTATCAATTTTGAGACAACTTCACCATTCAACTCTGCAGTAACTTTTACACAGTTTTTCTGTGTAAATTATCACAAAAGAATAATCATTTTCATTGCTTGATTGAAGCTGTAATCCTATATCCACTAACACTGACATAAGTATTACTGAACTCAGTGGAAACTATTTAAAGCTGACATGTAGAGACAGGCACCAAATGAAAAACGAAATGCTATTTTTTCATTTCAATACATAACAAATCAATTCATTATGAAACAAAACAGTAGAATGCATTTCATGATGAAATGAAATGAGCCATCGTTTTTTGCTCTAAAAATGGCATGATTCGTCCTAGAGGCACCAAATTTAGAGGCACATCACTTTATCCATCTTATCGTTAAGCCCTCCAAATTTGGAGAGGGTTGGGGTACAGGGTGCCAAGTTATGCTACTCCAAAGTGGGTCCCCCAGGAAAAATTAATAGTAATTGGAAAGTTATGTATTCAAAGATAGTGATCCCAGGCATCTAGCAGCATGGAAATTACAGCAGAGCTTCCTCAAGTTCTTCCCTATAAGACCCCCAAATTTTGAGAGCTTGGGGGTTCAGGGGGCTGAGTTATTCAACTCCAAAATGGGTCCCCCCACAAATCCATTTGTAATTGGAAAAGTACTTTTAATTTTTTTAAGGAGAGGTTTGGTTTCGGTTTGGTTTCTCTTAAAAATGATCCCCCCCCCGGGGGGAACTCACTATTAATGTTACACTACATCAATACTAACAGTAGTCACTATCAACAAAGGTTCACTCCCATTTTAAGAAGACAAAACTCAGTTTCAGAATCAGATTAAAAGGAAATCTGGATACTCATAACCACAGCTGGTGGAGCTGTAATGCTGAACTGCAGTAAAATCAACAATGAAAACTGAAAACCTTTAGGTATTTTAAAGGTGAACAATTTTAAAGGCTGCTTAATATATAGCCTGCTCCGAGCCTACTATTCTGCCTGGAAAATCAGCAAAGAGGGGCACACACAAAAAAAGAGAGGATTGAGCCCATCCTTTGCATTTTCCAGTATAAGGGAGTAGTTCAGTAACACTGTGCATACAGTGAATTGTGGGAAAGCACTTGCCTTATAGCCACATACATAAAAGAGCTACATGCAGGAAGATGGTTGAAGCTGGACTTGCATGAAATAATATACTAGAAGGGTCAAAAAATTTGCAGGAGTCTCTTCCCTCTTCTGACAGCTCTCAGCAAGTTACCATATTTTCCCATCTATAAGATGCCCTCAAGTCACCCAAAATTACATTTTCACAACTGCAGTTCTTTCCTCAGCTAACTTCTGTGTATAAGATGATTCAATTTTTAGTCTAACGTTTTTAGACAAAAGTATAGTCTTATACAAAGAAAAATACTGTACTGGTTTTTATTTTATTTTATGGAAACTACAGTATTCCCCCGTTCATCGCAGGAGTTAGGTGCCTGACCCACCCACAATAAACGAAAATCCACAAAATGCAGACGCCTTAGCAAACTAACCTTGGGCTGCTGTTTCTGGCATGCACTTCCAAAGAGAGGTTTTTAACTCCCTCCTGACACCTCTGCAAACAGATCTGTGGCTGCTGCTGGTGGTTAGCACTGCCAGGAGCCCAAGGTCTGTTTGCTGAGGTGTCTGGAAGGGTTTAAAACCTCTCTTTTTGGGCCTGCTTCTCTCAAGAAAAAAATCTGCGATATACTGAGACTGTAATATATCAACTCCATTATGTTAGGGGACTACTGTAGTAACTTTGGCAAGGGACTTATTTAACACAGTGTAAGCAGCAGCTCTGTTGATGAAAATATAAGGCCATACAATGGACACATAGCAGAAGAAACCATACCAAATCAAGTGAAAGTAGTTAGCACCATTAGCACTGTGGCATTTAACAATTTGCCACTCAATTTTATGATACCAAAGGATATACAGCACATAACAACACACTAGACCCACTTTCAAGTCAGAAGCTTTCTCTTGCTAAAACTGCCATATTAAGCAAAGCACATCCATCTGCAGGGCTATTCACAGGAGACAAATTCAGCAAAGTGATACTGCCTCCCTGATCTTCCCAAACTGATGCATGCATATATTCAGTCAGCTAACTGAACAAAACATCACTTTACCCATCTTGAAATCTACATTTAAACATTATTAGACTTCTGGGACGCTGGAATGTATATAAATCAGAAAGGAGGGGGAGACAGCCAATCTTTAATCTAGCACAAAACAAGAAACAGACTCACTACTGTGCGCTGCTTGTTAGGCAAGAAAACACGAATGGTACTGCTTGTCTTGGAGGAATCTGAAAGTTTCCCGTCATCAGATGCTCTCCGTTGATAGCCGAACTGCTGAACAATAGTAGGTGAAATACAGCTGGATCCATTGAAGACAGAATCTTTTAATCCAATCCCATCAGTAAGCGCCTTCCAAGCTCCATGAATGTGTTCCATTGAAGCACTCGAAGTGACCAAACCTTGTAAAAAGAAGAACAAACACATTCTGAGGACAAGCCTCCTTAATGGAAAACTAAAACAGCTTTGATTGGCATGCAGTGGAGAGGAAACATACACGATAATGAAGGGTGGGCCACTTCACTGCAATCCACATAACTGATATTAAGTGATGACTACCCTGTATTTCTTCCTGGATCTTTACAATATGCAGATATTACACATGTATTTCTAAAACAGTCAGATTTAAGCCCCAGTAAGGAAAACTGCACACTATTTCCTTCTACAATTTTTTTAGTTCTTACAAACCAGAAACACTATGTCTTAACCGCTAAAGGAAAGGCAGGTCTGAGAGCAAGATATTTTCTCACACTGACCGCTGGAACAAATAAGAAAAAGTTTAGGCCTACACATAAAAACAGCAAAGACCATATTAACATATTTTGTTTTAACTAAACTCTTCTGGTTTTTCTCTCTCAGAATGACTACATTAATTTTATTCATGAGAGCACTAATCAGCAACAAGGCTGCAAATTAATTCACATATTTATATAGTACTTCATTTAAGTATCATCTTCTGTATGGGTTGCATATATGAATGGGTACTGTCACAATTAAGCGGCAGTGGGATCATGCCACTGAATCATCTTGAGGTCACAGGGCTTTTCCCTTCTCTGAACACCTCTATGTGATGTGTGGACCTCTGTTAAGGAGAAATCATAGCCTCTTGAACAGTCATGCTATGTAGAAATTTGGATGAAAGAAGCTTGCTGGGAATGGAAAACACACCGCTCCTTGACTCTGTGAATACTTCTTCACATGAGTAACACATATACAGAAGTTTAAATTCTCAATGTGGAAGGTGTTCAAACTTTTTTTAGGCTGCAATCCTAAGCAAACTAACTAACGAGTATAAAACACACTGAGCCCAGCAAGAATTACTGTTTAATAAATATGCACAGTATTATGGTGCCAGTTCACTAACGAGTTTTAACTATCTGGCCAACCTAAACATAGTTGGATATTTCGTATTGCATAATTCCACATGAGTTATGTAATATGAACAGCACACAGATATCTCATTATAGTCATCCTTTTGGAATACTGAAGAGGAATATAATTTACGATTTAACAAGAAATTCCTCACACTGGCTGTTGCAAAGCAAGTCTCCTTATCCCCATGCAAATACTGTACTGTTAAGACATCATGGGAACACATGGCGTAAAAATCCAGAAGGAATCCTTTGCATTCAGTTTGGTGCACATGCAATATAGAATAGGGCAGTGATAGCGAACCTTTTAGAGACTGAGTGTCCAAACTGCGATTTAAAATGCACTAATTTTTCGCAAAGTGCCAATACAGCAATTTAACTTGAATACAGGTGACTGTGAAGGGGCAATGTCAGGTGCCCACAGAAAGGGCTAATAGTGCTAGCTTTGGCACCAGTGCCATAGCTTCGCCAACACTGGAAGGGGGGCATACATGAGCTTCTTATTTTGATACACATATAGGTCTAAAAGCTACCCTACAGACAACTTTTTTTCCTCAATTAGCCACTCTGCAGAACTCTTAATACAGAAAAATACCAGACTAAAACATATCAAAGACTGGAGAAGCCAGCCAATATTTCCCATCAAACAACTATGCTTCATTACATTATAATGCTAGTAACTAATCTGAACACTTGTCTTTGCAAAATGGCTATCAAAAAAGTTTGCAGAAGTCAGATGTGCCATTAATTTGCAAAATGTTCCTACTACATAAGAAAATCTGATCCCTACATTTGTAGCCCTTGCCAGTGTCAACATTTCTAAAAGTCAGTAAAGGTGACACCAAACACCCATACACTGAACAGCTAGCTCTGGCCACTTACCTTTAAAAAGCTACTTCAAGAAGAGTTCCCTGTTCTATCCTAGCATTCTTAGCTGTACACCATACCAAAGTATTTCCATCACTATTTTCCTGAAAAGAATTCAGGGCATACACAGGCTTATTCTGTTTTATCACCAAAATACCGAAAGAGAGAGAGACTAGCACTTTGCTCAAGGCCAAGCAATAGGATGTATAATGTGGCTAGTATCAAACTTTAGTGCAGGACACTTGAGAGGCAAATGTGACTCATTCTAAAGAACGAATAAGGCTTCCATTTGTCAACCAGCTTTTGGTCCAAGCAATTTTTGCGAGTGTTCTTTTCTCACTGCAACTCCCATGTCACTAAATCACATTTAAAGGGGACAAAGCGAATAAGCAAAAACACATTATCTCTTCCATCAAAAGGGACGGCCAAGGAACTGAATTCCATTCACAAAAATTCTAGATCTCTAGATCTGACACTTTCTAGATCTCTAGATTTAATACTTTTGGAAAACGGGCCTACCCAACCTCACATGATTGTTATTTAGCTATAATGCTATTCTGAGCCAGATAAGGTTTTTTAAAAGGGGGTAAACAGAAGCTGTCTCCACACTTTACATCCAGACATTCTTCCAAGCATTTTCCTGCAATGTCAGGATTTGGATCCAAAAGCATCATTTTGCCCAGTCTCTTTATATCCAGATCGTTTCTCATTTAATTAGCAGGAAACTAATCATGTTAGTATGTTGAGGCAAAAAACCAAACAAATACAAAACAAAAAAAAGCCAAAACCAAACAGTTTGTGGCAAATCAAGATGAACAAATTTGATTTGTTACGTGGTTTCATGGACAACAGCCCACTTCACCAGATGCACAGATGAAGCTCTGATAAAGTAGGCTGCTCCATAAAAACTAAAGGAAATAAAATTTGTTGAGTTTTAAAGTATCAGAAGATTTTGTTCTTTTTATTTAACAACCATTCATCCATAGATTAAATCCAGGAAGAACTTGGCTTCTGACATCAATCATTTCACATATGCTAGAATATTCAATGAAGCTATAATGAAAACATAGGCCATAAAACGAATATTGATTGTTGGGCACAGATTTGGAAAGTTAATACGCAGCTTACAAAGCCCGTGAATTTCAAAGAAAATATATATACAATACAAACAAGACACAGAGGCCCTAGAAAAAGTGCAGAGAAGAGAAACAAAGATGATAAGAGGACTGGAGGCTAAATCGTATCAAGAACAACTAAAAGAACTAGGCAGGTTTAGCCTTATGAAGAGACGACTCAGGGGAGACATGATAGCAGTCTTCCAATACCTGAAAGGTTGCCACAGGGAAGAAGAGGGCATTGATTTATTCTCAATTGCACCTGAGGGTATGACAAGAACCAATGGGTGAAAACTCATCAGAGGGAGAACCAACCTGGAAATAAGGAGAAACTTCCTGACAGTGAGACCCTTTAACAGTGGAACAGCTTGCCTCCCGATGCTGTAGATGCTCCATTGCTGGAGGTTTTCAAGAAAAGATTGGACAGCCATCTGTCCAGGATGATATGAGGTCTCCTACCTTGGTTGGACTAGAAGACTTCCAAGGTTCCTTCCAACCCTACAATAATTTTATGATTTTACAGATGATATATGTCACCTACAAATTAACTAAAATGCGTACAAATTTATCAAACAAATGCTGGAAATGTACAATGCAGGTAGGAAGCTTCTATCATACGTGGTGGTCATGTAAAGAAGTACCAGTATACATGAATTTGTACAAAAGATTTTGCCACATACAGTAATACCTTTGTTTATGAATACCTTGGTCTGCAAGTGTTTTGCAAGACAAGCAAACATTTCTGACCAATTCTGCCTTGATCAATGAGAAGTGTCTTGCAATACGAGCACTGGAGCAGATCCCATGATCACAAGTGAGCCAATTGTGTCTCTCTCTTTCTCCCCCGGCTGGATTGTGGACGACTGTCTGGAATGTCGTGTCTCAGACAGGGCTCAAAAGCAGAGGGAGGAGAGAAAAAGGGAGGTCCTCCCTTGCACCAAACCAGGAATGTTTTCAAAAGACAGTACAGGTTAGGGTCTTGTTTCTCATTCTCTTTATATTTATATTTAATTTGTTTCCAACATTTATTTTTCAAACCATCTCACGTTATGGGGCAGCTAGTCATGTGTATAGGGCTACAAATTGCACTTTATTATTATCACTTTAAAAATGCAGAGTAAAATCCTGTTAGTCCAAAGCAGTGCAGATTCTGTAGCCAGGTACCTGAACCATGGTGTGGACTTGGACTTCTCTCCAACTTCCTTTTGTGAATCTGGGCATTTTGTGTGTACAGTATGGGGCCCCAAAACAAATCATTTGAGTTTCCATTATTTCTTATGGGGAAATTTGCTTTGATATACAAGTGTTTTGGTTTACAAATATGTTTCCGGAACAGATTGTGCTCGTAAACCAAGGTATTACTGTAGTTTATCATTTAAGCCATAATTATTTTTTAGTGAATATTATGCCTGAGGTTGGATATATGAAAATGAAACACTTAATGCTGTATGTAATAGCTGCAGCTAGAATTTTATATGCTCTGTATTGGAAGAAAGCAAGGATATCTAAACAAGAAGAGTTGATAGAAAAGTGTTTGGAAGTCGCAGAGATGGACATTTTATCAGAAATATTGAAGAATAAACCAACACAAAAGCATGTGAAAGCTGGGAACCATAGATGGATATGTAATAAACCTTGAAATAAATAAATTGTAAAGGGAATTTATAAAAGCAACAAATACTTGGCAGCAGGGCTCAGACATTATAATGTAATATACTTAAATATGTTAACAAAAAAGAATGCTATTGTACTTTGCTTTCCTAACCTCTCCCTTTTTTTGCTCCTCTCTACTCATCCTCTTCCACCCCATCACTTTCCTTTTATCCTGTATATAAAATTTTATCCTTTTATCCTCTATACAAAAAGCTGTAATGAATTGGATCATATGGCACCAGATGCCAAGAAATCATTATCATGTGGATTAAATTTAATGAATCAAGGATGGTATCCAGGTCATAAAACATGCCCTCTAATTTTCTTCCTTGATACATGGTGCTTTTTCTCATGTACGCATGTGTGCGACTCGAACTACCCACTGGTTCTATCACAACCCAACCAAAAATTGTTACGACAGGTATGCCAGGGAGAAAAAGCCCTGCATAGATGGGGACAGAGGCAGGTGCGGCCTTAGAGAGAAACTTATTTTCTATTTGTCAAAAACTAGTTAACAAAATGAGAGGCGATTCAGTCTTATTCCTAGAGGTTCACAGACATAGACTGGCTAGACAAAGAGAAAGGAGCCCACTTTTATATTTATTTACATATGCCTACAACCTGTTATATCCCCACTGTACCGAACAAAAAGGGTGCCTACTATAGACACACAGAATTCTTTTCCCATCCCAATGTCTGTCAGAAGCCATAAGGAGAAAGAGCAGGTTTTAGACATGCTGAAGAGAGGAAAGTTGCAGCCGCTAGCAGAGGAGGAATATACTTGGGAATACCTTAAACTGAGATATGAATCTTCATCATCCCTCTCTCCAAGTTTTTCAAACAATTAGCCTACAAAAACATTTACAGAGGCACTGTTCTAACATATTAACATTTTAAAGCCTGTTCATGTTACAAGGTTTTAACTCAAGCATGCTTCCGTCTGTACCCACTTGAAAGCTGATGATTCTTCTAAATCTCTATTTTTTTAAAAAGTGCAGGCAAGGTCAACATTCACTTTCCAATATCAATTAATTAACTGTGAGCCTTGTGGAGTCATGTTAATTGTCCCTTAAGTAGTCATGCAAGTTATGAAAAGTTCTTTTTCCTTGTGAAGACAAGTCACAGGTTACAAGTCACACAAAGGAAGATACCAGTAGGACAGAGAAAACCCTAAGGGAGGCCCGGAAATTTGTAACAAAGAGTAGGGCCTTCTCGGTGGTTGCTCCCCAGTTATGGAACCATCTACCCCCTGAAATTCAGCTCGCTTCAATTTTTTAAAAAACTTTTGAAGACCTGGTTGTATAGAATGGCCTTTCCTGATTTCTCAAACATCCAGTAAGACACTATTCTTTTTACCGCTTATCTTCCCTTTTCCCCGTTTTATCAATCTCCTGATATTTTTATCTTTATTTTAGCCTAATTTTAGTTTATTGCTGTTGATTTACGTATATTTTGTTTTATTATGCTCCTTGTATTTTGTTGTATTTTGTAACATGTATTCCTTTGTTAGCTTGTTATGTGATTCCATGTTGTAAACTGCCCAGAGTAGCCCTAGGGCTAGATGGGCAGTATAAAAAGTCAAATTAATTAATTAATTAAAATAAAATAAAATAAAATAAAATAAAATAAAATAAAATAAAATAAAACAAAACAAAACAACATCAAGGTTAAATACTCTGTCAGAAGAGAGAAAAGTGAATCCTTCTTTCTTTAAAGTAATGGTTTGCAACCTTGGGTAAACCGGGTGTTCTTGGACTACAATTCACCACCAGCTGTTGTGACCAGAACTTCTGGGAGTTACAATCCAAGAACACCTGGGCTACACAAGGTTGGAAACCACTGCTTTAAACATTATTCCACCTTAAGAGGCCAAGCAATCCTAACCCTCTCCTACTTCTCCTCAGTTGTTTGGTCAGTGCTTACCAAGAGCATCGACTTGCTTGCTCTGCTTCCCTGAGTGTTCACTCACTCAGACAAGGAAGTGGGACAGGCAAGCCCATGCTCCTGCTAGGGAATGGTCGAAATGCTGAAGGGGAGTGTATTTCAACTGGTGAACGGATGATAGGCCACAGAGACAGGAGAAGAGAACCTGGGGAACCAGCACCAACCTCTCAACCAAGGCCCGTGTCCATCTCTAATGATGGAAGATACAGTGGTACCTTGTATAAAGGAATTAATTCATTCCAAATGGAATTCTGTTAAGCAAATTTTCCTTTATACAAATTTCTCATAGGACTGCATTGAAAACAGATGTAATCCCTAATCGTGACCATTTTTATGTTGTACGGATTCGCCCCATAGGCGATTCTGTTAAGCAAATTTCCCCTCTCTCTGGATTTTTTTACGTTGTACAGATTTTATGTTATACAAACTGTTTGTTATACGAGGGTCCACTGTATATACAAATGTAAGCCCACAAACATTTTTTGCTTCTTCATGGAAAGGAGGATGACAAGATCAGCTGCGGGCCGGCCCACCAGAGCGTCCCAAGGTGGCCATGTGTAGAGAAGCCCGAAAAGCGATAACTAGGAGTTGGGCCTTCTCATTGGTCACCCCAACATTATGGAATCAACTTCCAAGTGACATCTGCCCTGCAGAGTCCCTGCCTGCCTTTAAGAAAGCAATTAAAATGCTGTTTTTTAGAGAGGTGTTTGGCGACCATTAATATGTTTTTTTTGGGGGGGTGGGGGACCAGTAATATAAGACTGCCTGCCAGTTTTTGATATTAATGTGTTTTATTACTATGCTTATTGCTGTTTTGAGTGCTGTTATGGTGCTTTGATATTGTTGTACAGTAGTATCTCTGATAATGAATGCCCGATAATGGATTTTTCAGATAACGAACGGAAATTTTCAGGCATAGGGGTGCCTCTGATAATGAATGTTCCCTATAGGCTAGTTAGAATAACAAATGTTTCTAAATGCCTTGCAAAAAAAAAAACAGTACCCAGGATGCATTGCAGCCCCTGTAGTTTGTGGAGGAAAGGGAGGAGTGTTTTGGAGGCATTCTGGACATCTTTTTGCTGAGGGATTTGGACTTGGAAAGGTACAGACCTAGCTTTTATTAATCTTTGCACTGCTTTTCTTTGCACTTTGGGCAGGAAAAGGCTGAGCTAGGCTTGCTGGTTTCATTTTCCCCATGTTTGCAAGCTTTCTCCATTGCTCTGGAGGCAAAAATGGGCTGGAATGTACCTGCCGTTTATGTTTCTCTGTTTGGTTCTCCCCCCCCCCCTTTTGCATTTCAGGCGGGAAAAGGCTGGGCTAGGCTAGCTGATTTCATTTTCTCTGTGTTTGCAATCTTTCTCCATTGCCCTAGAGGCAAAAACGGGCTGGCTTTTACTTGCTGCTTAGGTTTGTTTAGATCCCCCCCCCATCTTTGCACTCTGGGCAGGAAAGGGCTGGGCTAGGCTTGCTGGTTTCATTTCTCTGTGTTTGCACTGCACTGTGGGGTGATGGTGGTGTTCTGGGGGGGGTGTGTGTTCCAGCACAGCATGCCTTTAAAGTGCACTTTATAAAGAGGTCTGCTTTTTTTTTGGGACCTCTGGAATGGATTAATCCATTTCCCATTCATTTCAATCGGAAACCACTTTTTTTGATTAACGCATTGCCTCAGAGAACAAATCAAATTCGTTCTCCAAAGTACCACTGTATTTGGTTATTTTTACTGTATTATTGTAAAGCACCCGGAGTTCTGATTAGAAGATGGGTGGTAAATAAATAAATAAATAAATAAATAAATAAATAAATAAATAAATAAAAAGTCACAAAGACATTGGATGTGAGATGTTTTCATGGGATGTCTCCTTAATGCAGTATATAATAGTTCAAAATCTAACTAGTAAAAACCTTGAGTTTCCTTCCAAATGTCATGACTTTCAACAGTGAATTCAAATGTACAATAACTGAAATAGTAATGTCAGATTGAAGACTGCAGTACATTATTTTGCCACAGGCATGCTGCCAAAACCAATATTGGTCATAGCATACAGAAGTACTTACTGCGTGGAGCCCCCGCGATCATGTTATGAACTTCCATGCTCCTGTTTTCAACAGCATTGCCACCATGGCGAATGTAGTTATGTGCTCCAGCCCTAAGAATACCAAATGCAACATGTCCATCATAACTAGGCTCACACCAGGTACATTATACAACATACCATGAATAATGTACTTAAGATATTGAACTTGTCCAAGCTCTTCAGGAGAAAATAATTTTTCAAGATACATCTTGGCTGCCAACGTTTCTGCTCTAGTCTAATGTTCCCATACAATACTGTGCCTAATGAAGCATCATCTTGCTAAACATATACCAAAATAAAAGTTGCACAGTTAATTGAAAGAAGGAAGGCAAATTTAATATCCATGTGTTCGTCTCTCCTATATCATTAAATTCCTTATTTCCAGAAAGTTCAACTTACTGTATATACTCAAATATAAGCCTAGTTTTTCAGCCCTAATTTTGGGCTGAAAAGGGGGGCCCTCGGCTTATATTCAGGTCAATATTTTTAGCCACTGAGGCAAGTGCTTGGGTCGGTGGCTAAAAGTCATTTTAAACATTGTGCGCCACTTCTCCTGACCCCCCCCCAATGTTGCAGCGGAGAGGCGTACAATGTTTAAAATGACTTTTAGCCACCAACCCAAGCACTTGCATCAGTGGCTAAAAGTCATTTTAAACATCACACACCGCCCGCCCCCCCAGCTCACAAAGGAGGAGTTGCCAGGCCCTGCTGCATTTCCCACCCTAGACTTATACTTGAGTCAATAAATTTTCCCAGTTTTGTGGGGTTAAATTAGGGCCCCCGACTTATACTTGGGTTGACTTATACTCGAGTATATACGGTATTTCTGAACTTTTCCATACCAGTAAACTTTCATATCACAATATAATTCGTTCTCTTAACTGCCAAAAATAAAAAAAAACACTTAATTGAAACTGACTCAAACTGATCATCATCAGGATTACAATTTTTCAGTCACTTACAATTACAACACTTTGAAATAATCAAGGCTGGTATAGCAGATAGACAAAAAACCCTTCTTAGGTCACACAAGCATATTGGCAAAATGAATGGCATACGTTTTGGAAGCAAATTGCTTCAAGTTACAAAGCTAAGACATTCTCTGCTGTAAACTGAGTTGCACAACAGATATTGTCTATGCTGATTTTGTAACCTGAGGCAGTTCTCCTTCCACTAGGATTATGCCAGCATAAATACTCAAAAGGATGTTGTCCAGTTTTGGACTTTGGTTACTTTAGGATGAATTAAAACTGTTCATGAATATGAAGCTCACAGGGCGACCTTGGACTAAAAATGTTCTCAGCCCACACTAGACTGGATAACAAGTAATTATTTTTATTTTTACAAAAACGATTTTTCTTAAATGGGCTTTTTATATTTTTCTCATAAAAATATTTTCAAGAAATCCTGTGTTGTAGTAGTTTTAATTTGCAATGTGTTATTGTTTTAAAATCCAATCATATAATTCCAAAGTCTAATGCTACATTATAAAATGTGGCTGTATTACAGTGCATGAATAAAAACTTAGAAATCCTCAATACTGTAAAGAGACGAAAACTGCAGTATTTTGGACACAATGCACAATAAGAAATACCATCTGCTGGAAATTATCCTTCAAGGAAAAATAGATAGGAAGCATGGCCTGGGGCGTAGAAGAACATTCTGGCTTAAGAACTTAAGCTAATGGTCCACAGTGATCACAGCTGCTCTGTTTAGAATAGCTTTATATAGAAGCCATTTCAAGCTACTGATCGCCAACGCTCTACAAGGACATGGAACTTGAAGAACAATGAATAAATAATTACTAGACAAGAACATTGAAATAATTTTTTGTGAAAAGCTGCAGCACTTTTTTTTTTTTTTTGAGACCAAAATGTCCACATTATTAAATAAGAGTCATTCAAAGGAGTGATTTAAACCATTACCACCCTACTGGTAGAATTTGCTAACTGTGAAAAAAATTATCTTACACAGCAAAAGTTTTGCTATGATTCAAATGGATCATTCATTACACTTTCCAGTTCCAAAGATGACAACACATTCCTGCCAACTTTAGCTTTATGACCAGTAAAAATAACTGATTTTATCTTAGGGCATCTACTCTAAACAATACAGTGGTACAGTAACCCCTCACCATTTCGCGGTTCAGGTACTGCGGTCCCACTATATTGCGGGATCGCAGTACATGCCCTGGCTCCAGCTGATTAGTGCTGGGGTGGGGGAGAAAAACCTTTATTTCCCCACCCCAGTGCCAATGACCTGGAACCCGGAGTGTGGGGAAGGGGGACAGAAGGTTTAAAAGCCTAGGCATTTAAAACCTTCCCCCATTCCCCAAGCCCCGGATCTGATCCCCCATCGCTGCCGGCCCATGCTCCTCCGAGAAGCCTCGGGGCAGCACGGGTGGGCGGCGATCGCATCGCCTCACACCGCCGGCCCGTGTTCCTCTGAGACACCTCGGGGCTGCTCAGGAGGACAATGTGATTGCCCCCCCAACCGTGCAGCCTCAAGCCTTCTTGGAGGAGCGCGGGTCAGCAGCGTTGGCTGCTGCCCTGCAATCTCCATAGAAATGTATTGGCTCAATGCATTTCAATGGAGAAAATTTTCCCAATTGGAATGCATTGAGCCAATGTATTCCAATCGGGGGGAAATGTCCATTGAAATGCATTGAGCCAATGCATTTCAATGGAGACGGCCCTGGACACCGCTCCCCCCCCCCGGGAAAGATACCCCAATGCCAGCGGCGCGCTGGTCCGAGAAGTCTCAGGGTGGCGCGGGCAGGCGGCGGCGGGAGGTCAGATCCCCCAAGGAAGCCGCTGCGCGCGCTGGTCCAAGACGCCTTGGGGCGGCGGCAGGGGAATCTGATCGCCCACCGTCCCCCAGGCCCCACCCGACCCACATCTGCATATCGCAGATTTTCAGTCACCGTGGGTCGGGTGGGTCCCTAACCCCTGTGATAGGCGGGGGGTTACTGTACCTTGGTTTACAAAATTAATTCGTTCTGCGGGCCATTTAGTACTGTGAAAATGTAATAAACCACAACACGGTTTGCTACAGGAATACAATGAAAACCAATTAATCCATTCCAGAGATCCAAAAAGTAAAGAAAAAATAAGGGGGGGGTGGATTAATTGGTTCTCAATGCATTCCTATGGGAAACCATGTTTTGGGATTCTCGTTGCGGTGCCTTCCACTCCCTACCACCCACCTCCTTTTCAGGAGATGCCTGGAGGAAAGCAACGGGTTGCTCCACAGGCAAAGTGGTCGTGCCACTGTAGTCACCGGCAAAGCACTCTTAGCAGGGTCGAGATGGTATAACCTGGCAATGCCCGCCCCCTTTGCAGCTTCCCAGGGATCTATGAGACCTTTCATCAGTCATGCATCAAGCAGGGTGATTGCAGCTGTCAAAATAACGGAGAAGCCTTTTCTGAAAAGACCTCATTTCGCCCACTGTGATCTGGTGCCCCAAAGCTTCCCCGCATTGCTAGGTTCAATTTGGCTTTGGGGCAGTTCCCCTGCTTTCGTGCCTAGCAGGGGAAAGGAAGTGATGGATCAAGTACCTCAAAGCCGAGCCCAGCAATGTGGGGAAGCAAGGTGACTGTCAAAAAGCGGAACACAGCTAAGCGGCGAAAAGGCTTCCCCACTTTGCTACATTCCACTTTTTGACAGCCACACTGAGTCGCTCCCGAAAGCCCAATGCAGCAGAGCAGGGAAACCCTTTTCAGCTTCCCCGTTTTGCTGCTTTGGGCTTTGGGGCACCCACCCCAACCTGGCTGTTAAAAAGCCAAACAATACGAAGTGCCGCTCCTGTGCATGCTGTGCATGAAAGGAAATCATTGGAAATGGATGCCCCGGTTCTGGAAATGCTACACACAGCATGCAGGGGGTTGGCAAAAGGAAATCATTATCATGCCTTATGGAAAAAATGTAAACTGGGGCATTCTGTTTAAAATTTCATCACCATTCCTGGAAATTTCTTTTTGTTTAGCCAATTTTTTCCGTTAACCGAGGCATTTGTAAACCAAGATAGCACTGTATTTCATATGGCATTTGGCAATTTCTTGCAGAAACAAACAAATGCGAAGAGAAAACAAAGGCAGTAATTTCCCAGCACTAGTTTTGCAAGCAAAAAAATGAAGGAACCTTGTTTTGAGTCCTAAGCTTCAGTGAAATGCTTCACTGTGAAAGGCATGTATTCACTGGCACAAGGGAAGAAGCCAGGTTCATCATTCAGACGATAAAGGAACTATTAAAGACAGTGTCCTAGGTGTGCTGGGGATTGCAGTGGAAAAAAAGGAGTAAGCAGAAATCCCCTACTTTTCTCTGCCTTTGCCAGCTGGAGTCTTGCCTAGACTGGACTTAGCTCATAGAATGGAAAGACGGAGCTGTTCTGTAGATGGAAGGTTAAGTCAAGATCAGAGCCACATTCTCTTAGAATAGCTAGACCATTTTGAAGTGAATACAACATAAGCCCGTGGCAAACAGAAACCTTGAAGTCTTTGAATCCTTTGATTCCAGAGAATTCTGCTATGACTGTTAAATGATAGCTGAATCTCCAACTTTCAGTTGTGCCACATTTCTCACATCCCCAACTGCAAGTATATTTCAATCTGGATTTGTTTCAGATTCTCATCCCAATACAGCTATCATTTGCTCTTTATTATTCATTTTTCCCACCCAACCTTTTAAGCCAATAATTTGTTTCTCCTGAATAAATTCTCCAAATTCTGTTTCAAACTTCTTGGAAGTTTCTCCAACTCTACAACTGGCTGTAATGGAGAAGTTAATGGGATTAAAATGTTTCTATATTTATTCCTAATTAGTAACATTTAAAAAGGGTTTCCAAATTTTTGGCAATGATTGTTTTCTTAAAAAATCTCAGGGTACCCACCAACTTCCCAAGATTCAAACCTTAGCCATATTGTTAGACAGATATACAGTAATATGTCTCATTTGATTAGCTATGTAAGCCTTAAATTCAGAAGATCTAAAACTCCTGATTTTTTAGATTTATACCATTAGTTTTTATTAATTCTTCCTTTTTTATTTCCATAACAAATGTTTATTACTCATATTTTGCCCATCTTTTGACAGTTACTTTATTGTTATTAATTTTATCAGTGGCATCAGAAGAAATTAGTCTTAGGTAAAAACTTCATTTTATATATTGCTATTCCATCAAACCATGAAAGTCCAATTGTTCTAAATTCACTTATTTTTAATTTCTTACCTCAATTTATCAAAAATTTCTTTTTGGAAACATTCTAAACTCTTTGTAATATCTATATTTATTTTTTAATCATAGTAATAACACAGACTCCAAAATGTTTTTCCACAGATGGTAATTAAAAATTAGATTCAAGGCTTTTTTCATACAAAACAAAATAATAACCCAAACCAAAGGTATTACTGTAGCAAAATAAACAACAAATCAACTAGTTATTTGAATATTTAAAAGGACTTTTTTTCTGCAATAGACAGTCTTCCAATTTCTGTTAATGATGTAATGTGATCCTAGCGTTTATTCAGCACCCACTGAATTCAACAGCATTTATTAGGGCGGAAATATAGTTGTAGCATGGAGGTGTGCAAAATAAAATAGCATAGAATGGTTCCGCTTTGCATCACTGAATAGATTAATGAAATCATAGAAGTTTAAAAGGCATTCAAAATAACAATACTTAGTACTATGGTCTTCTCTGTGCAAATTTATAGCATAGTGGATTATGGGATAACATAAACATTGTAATGCTCACACAATATAGCTTTCCAAATCAATATGAAATATGCAAAATATTTCCTACTTCATGGAGTCAGCAAAACACAGTGATATCACTCAACAACAACAACAAGTTCATACCCTACAGGGTTTTTTTTACTACTAGAAGCAATAAGGGATAGAACAAGCATTATTAGTGGTGGCTTCTATGCTTCATGGGTTTCTGGATAGTACAGACAACCCAGATTGATTCCAACCTGGCCAGGTCTGGCTGTGGCAGAGAGATTGCTTTGGTTGCCCAGATGCATGATGAGAACTAGATGGTGGACAGTGACCTTGATGGTTCTGGTGAACCTCGCAATGGCTTTCAGTACCATCCACTATGGTATCCTTGTGTGTCACCTTGGGGAGAAGAAACTTGGAAGCACTGTTCTGTTTCCTCATATCTTAGTTACATGGTATTTTCAACACCCCATTTCTGTAATATGCTCTATGTGGAGCTACTTTTGGAAAGTGTTTAGAAAGTTCAGCACAGCAGCTCTAGGGATGCTACAACCAGACTGACTGGAGAACTTCACAAGGAAAACATATAGTCTTTGCTACAACAGTTTCAGTGGTTCCTAGTCAAATTCTGGGCACAATTCCAAGTGCCGCATTAAAGCCTGAGCAACTTGGGTCAAGGTTAATTGAGGGACCATCTTTCCTGAGTTTTAAGAAAGCTGGGAGAAGTTTTTCTCTTGGTCACAGCATCGTCACAGATACACTTGGTGCAGACATGGGAGCGGGTCTATTCCATAGCTGGCCCCAAGCCACGTATCCCCTTCCTTAGAGAAGAACAGATTGGGCCTCTTCTTCCTGTCCTTCCATTGGCAGGAAAGAACTTTTTATTTATGCAGGCTTCAAGCAAACTGAAACTGAAGAAGAGATTTTAAGAGGTGATTGATTTATTATCTTCTTAAATGTATTTTCATCTAGTACCTTTTAACAACTGTCAACAGTTTATTAGCATAATATATTTTAACCATTTTAATATTTGTATTTTAAATCACTTGTAAGACACACTGTGTCTCTCTACATGGAGAAAGATAGAAACTAACTAATCAGCTAGCTAGCTAACCTACAACTTAAATCAGTCAGGTTGGAAATTATCCTGCTTCATAAAGCTTTTAACAAGGCACCCCAAGAGGCAGTGGGAGCAACTTTAGGGAACCCCCTGAAATTTGGAAACATTTGGGGGGTAAGACAGCTGTGTTATGAAGTTTCAAAGGGGGTGCCCCTAGTGAAAAAAACCTTATAATTGGAATCATATGGGAAGTGGCAGCAGACTTATCTCCCGCCCGATCAGCTTTGGAGCAGTAGAAGGTTTTTTCCTAGGGGCACCCCCTTTGGAGCTTCATAACTCAGTCCCCCTACCCCCAAATGTCTCCAAATTTCAGGGGGTTCCCTAAAATCGCTTTCTGGGGGTATTTCTGCTACTTTGGAGTCCCAAGATAAGTAAATTTTGATTGCATATTTTTAAAATGATTTTCGAATGCATATTTGGAGGGGCACCAAAGTAGCAGGGGTATCATCAGAAAGTGATTTTAGGGAACCCCCTGAAATTTGGAAACATTTGGGGATAAGGGGGCTGACTCATGAAGGTCCAAAGGGGGTGCCCCTAAACCTTCTCACTGAAATGATATGGGCACCGGAGGCAGCACTATCACTCAACCATTCAGGACTTGCCTCTGCCACCCTACCCAAGCCATTGGAGTACCTAATTTTACAAAAAAAATGGGAAACTTTTTGACTCAAGTATAAGCCAAGGTTTGTTTGTTTTTAGTGAAAAATAAGGGCTGAAAAACTCGGCTTATGCTCGAGTATATACAGTAGGTATTTTTTTAGAAGAATAGATAAATATACCATAGATGACATTTATGATATAGTTAGCCAAAATGTATCATAAATTGTTTAGCTAATTGAAGAAATAAACATCGAGGTTGAATATACTGTTGAGATTAGGCAGGCGTGTATCTTCTGTATTAGAAAAATAGGTTACAGGCGATACCTTCATAGGCCACTATTAAAATAAAAAAGGAACATGGCAAGCTTTCAAGTGCAGTCAATCACCCTTCTTCAAAGCAGGTCCCAGAAGTTCAGTCATGGTGAAAGATGTTCTTCACCAGGAGATTACTTTTAAAGTCCTTATTTAGATGATGTTCTTAAAATCCATGGCTAGATGTTGTTGTAGCCAGCAGGACAGGATTCTTGTTGGAGGCAAGCAGGGCAGTTGTAAAAGGCTGTTTCTTAAGTCACACGCCCGTTCAAACATGGGTCATATACCACCCCCTTCTACCTTACCCAGCTCCATTTGGCACTACAAGACACATAACTCCAAAGCTTGCAATGTTCCTTTTTATTTTTAATAGTGGCCTATGAAGGCATCACCTGTAACCTATTTTTGCAACTGTGTTTGTGATGGCCACGCGGCTCAACTCCTTTTTGCCTTGATTGTATTAGAAAATAGTAAGGAAACTAAATATGAAAGTATGCTCTTATAAGCTGGGAAAGGAGATATGAATTATACTGGACTGAAATGTTGGGGGAAATTGTGATTGAATTGGCAACATGACAGGAGACAAACATATTTGTTTTACTTGGTTCAGTGTAAAAAATAAAAAAGTTAAGAAAAGAAAAACCTACAAAATAGCCAAAGCCAGCCGCATAAGTCAGATGAAAGAATTTCAGCTAACAGTTAATGGATGGATAATAATTCTAATACTTCAGACCAGAATGTAGGAGACCCCTATATAGCAAGATGTGTAAAACATTACTCAGTACATGGCAACATATCCAGTCATAAAAAGTACCTACAAAGAAACAAAATAGAAGTAAAAAACCAAATTGTTGATTAGCAAAACAGTTCAAGAATAGAAAGGCAATTCAATGTTTTACAGCAGAGTGGGTTAGATTTAATTTTAAAAAATGTTTTTTTTATTTAAATTGTAATTTAAATTAATCTGATTTTGAAAAAAATAATTGATTTTATCCACTGTGTTTTAAAGTGACACTATACAAGTCTACTTCTTATTTAATGTACTGTACTATCCTGTATTATTCTTCATGGAGTTTTCTTGGCAGGAATACTGGAGTGGCTTGCCAGTTCATTTTCTTGGGCTCCTTGATCATTGCAGATGGTGACTGCAGCAATGAAATTAAAAGACACCTGCTTTTTGGGAGGAAGTGATGGCAAACCTAGGCAGCATCTTAAAAAGCAGAGACATCACTTTGCCGAAAAAGGTCTGGATAGTCAAAGCTATGGTTTTTCCAGTAGCGATGTATGGAAGTGAGAGCTGGACCAGAAAGAAGGCTGGTCGCCCCAGAATTGATGCTTTTGAGCTGTGGTGCTAGAGATTCTTTAAGAGTCCCCTGGACTGCAAGGAGATCAAACCTATCTATCCTGAAAGAAACCAACCCTGAACATTCACTGCAAGCATAGATTTTGAAGCTGCAGCTACACCTTATGAGGAGAGAGGACTCCCTGGAAAAGTCCCTGATGTTGGGAAAGATGAAGAGTAGGACACGACTGAAGAACACTATCCTGTGTTACTTCACTGAATATGAGGACTGCTAAAAGAACATAGAAGGCTACTAAGAAAACAACAATATCAAAAGTCATGGGAAAATCTGGCTGTAGATAGATAGATAGATAGATAGATAGATAGATAGATAGATAGATAGATAGATAGATAGATAGATAGATAGATAGATAGATAGATAGATAGATAGATCTAAGACAAGATAAGGCTAAACACAGAATTTGAGTTAGAATTCCAGAACTGTAGGCAAAGGGAACCCTAAGTCCCAATTCTTTACTAATGCAGGAAATCCACAGCTAAAATATCCCTGACAGAGGCCATCAAAACCACTGACAAATAAGAGTTCCACCATCTTCAAACTCTACTACGGAATAGCTTTTATCATTAGGACATTTTTCCTACTCTTATGCCAATTTCTTTCCATTTCAATGCACTGGTTTCGGTCCTTCCCTCCACAGCTACAGAAATAGGAATTTCTCATATGTATGTAATAGCCTTTTGAATTTCTTGAGACAGCTATCATATGTCTTTCAATATGTTCTTATCAACTATTCCTCAGAGAGCTTGGTCTTCATATCTGAACCATCTTGGATGCCTTTCTCCCTACAAATTGCAGCATGTCAATATTCCTAAAAATAAGGTGCCCAGAACTGGACACAATATTCCACATTTGACCAAAGAAGCATATAATGCCAAAACTAATTCCCCTGGCACATACCTATACTTGTGTTGATGCAGTCCAGGACTGAATTTTCTTTTTACATTTCTTTTTGCCACCATATTACACTGATACTCTTGGCTTATGGCTTAACAAGATCCTTTTTACATGGACTACTGACCCCCATCCTCTATACATTTAAATATGCAACTTTACATTAATCCCTGTTGAAATCCATTTGTTGTAGCCCACTCCTGTCATCTGCTGAAGTTCTTTTATACCTTGGTTCATTCTTCTGAAGCATTAACTCACTCTCCCAATTTGTTATCAACTACAATTTTATGAGCATCCCATTTAATCCTTCATTCAAGGAAGCTGAGCAACACAGAGCCAAAAAACCGAAAGCTATAGCATTCTAATCGCCACTGCTCTCCAGGATGAGAATCCATTGGTGACCATTTTGGTGGCATTCCATCCAGCTAAAAATCCACTATCTAGTCTACGTTTAAAAGTTGTTCATGACAATATCATGGGAAGTGCTTGTTGTAACTTTACTGAAACTCATACAGACTACATGCATAGACTTCCTCTGATCTCTATAAAAAAAAGAGATAAGATTGGTTTTTTTCTAAAGAAAAGCATGTTAGTTCTTAGCAATCACTCTGTTTTTTTCTAAGTATTCAGAATGACTGTTTAATTATCTGGTCTAAAACTTTTCTTGGTATGAATGTCCAACTGAATGATCAAAAGGGTGAACACCAAACAGCTACATACCAATCATTCTTCCCTTTTCATCAGCGGGAAGCAAACGGAATGGAGAGAAGTTGATGAGATAATGGTTAAATGCACCCAAAGAAGCCATGATCATAAATCTACTATAAATGAGGAACTGTCATTAGGCTACAAAAACTGATATGTATGGGTGCATTCAACCATACACTAGCATTTAGTAAACTAGGATTCCATGTTTATCACTGTGCATGCGGAAAATATACTGTTACGCAGACTAGGAAACCTATATCCAGGGTAATGCAGCAGACATTCTACGGTGCAGTCCTGTTCACCTCTGCAACTCTTGTTCTTCATCTCACTGTTCACAGAAAACATACTTTTTGGTGGTCGCTTATTATTGCAACAAAATGTTCTTTAACAGAGAAAAGAAAATCTCCTTAGTGTGCTCACCCCCTGGGGTTCAATCCCAGGTAGCAGACTCATGTTTGACTCAGTCTTCCATCCTTCCGAGGTTGGTAAAATGAGTATCCAGCCTGCTTTTTTTGGGGGGGGGGAGTATATAAGCAGAACACACTTTTTTGCTTTGCATTTAGTGGAGGGGGAAAGAGCCAAATGCACACAAGAATGCTTAGACTGTTAAGTCAAGACATTGGTTAATTATTCAGAAAGTTTTCACCGAATTCTCTGAATAGGCAATATTGCATAGTCTTTACTTAATAGCCATGCAGCATATTTTGGCACTTTGTAAACATCTGGGGAGTGTAATCCCATGTCAGGAGGAGCCTATGTGAACATATGTGAAACAGTACATACAAACTGCTTTGAAGCCAAAGAGGATTTTGCCAGAAGCTGTTTTGGTCTCAATAGGGCTTCTACAGCTGGAAAACAGGTGTCTGCGACTTAAGGAAATGCATAGTTCCTAACTGTTTTTTTTTTTTAAAGACAGAACCAAATACCACTTCACTTCATGAAGCAGAAGCTTTCATTTGTTTTCAATATCATTCTCTTGCTGGTGCTGGCATGATATCTTATCAAGATATGAGACTGATTATGGAATCTCAAAGTACTAGAGCCTGTTCACATTCTGAAATGTCATTTTCCTCAAGAAAAAATATTCTTGTAGCAGTTCACTGAACAAAATTTCTGTACAGTAAGACCTATGGGTCCACATATAGAACTTTTTCACAGAAAGTTAATACAGTTGCTGCTTTAATCAATCAAATATTTAAAATTCTGCAGTATATGCAAAAAGCAAAACATGACAGTTTCACAATAAATAACCCAGTCATACTTTCACATGTCACAAGACTGGCCAAATTAACTTACACAAGTAGCACCAAAGCCTACTTCCTAATTTTCTGTAATCTACGTTGGCCTCCTAAGTAGGACAAATTCACACAACACACACTTCTCCCCACACAAGTCTCAATTAAAAAAAACATTTGGAATAGGCAACCAGACTGCTGGAATTCTTAGGCTGCAGCATTCCTTCTAACAGCTGCAATCACATAAACTACCTGGTGGGACATAAATCGTTATTTATATCATATACACAGCAGAAGTATCAAATTCGACCCTTAATGCACACAGCATACATTTTAAGCTACAGCTAGAAATACCTTCTAATTAGCAATGCAATATTGCTAAGAAACTCTAAGAAGGCGCTATCAATATTCCGGTAACCATATATATGCCCACTAGCCAGAAAGATACAACATGCTTTCAAAAAAAAAATCACTTGAAAGAGAACTTAGGACTCTAATATTAAACTCTACAGCTATGACAAACAAACAAAACTATGAAAAGCAAGCTCAGGGCATCTAGAAAGGAATTAATTGGCTTAACTGGCACAAATGATTTAGTTACTATTAATGTATATAGAGACTAAATTAAAGCTAGCTAGTGCACACATCCAAACACATTCATATATGAAGCTGTGCTTCAAAATCTTCAATTTTTTTCTCATTGCTTTTAATTCAACAGAGTGGCCAACTTTCAACTAACTGAAGGCCTAATTATTTCACTAATCAAAGTAAATCATACATAATGGCTATGTATGAGCTAGAATGTCCCAGACTGAAATTTCATGTCAAACAGATTGACTCTGCTAAACAGTTACTGCTTGGCATATTCTCACACCCCATGCAAATAGACATATAGATATCAGCAGCCAGACACCACTAAGAGGTAAGTGGGCAGTGACATTCAGTACAAGGGACACACACGCATGAGGTGCAATTTACAAATCTATTTGTACAATAACTGAGATGCTATATACAAAAACACTTTGAAGATTATAAAAACACCATTTATGCAGTAAGGACTTTAGGGCCAAGATTTTAGTACATTTAACAAGTGTATTTTGTATTAGGACAAATCAAATGTTAACAGTTTTATTTCCTCAAACTAATGAGCAGTAAGAAATGAATCAAACAAAGAAACAGAATTGGAAAATACAATGCTTTTAAAAATCATTTATTCTTGTATCACCTCCTGAGTAATTCTAGCATCATGAAAACTGATTTCACTTGCTGTCCTTTAGGACAGATCTATTGGAATAGTAAAAATAGCACTCCTAAAGATGCCAACGGAGACTTTTTTTTACTATATTGCCACTGCTCCAAGTGCATCAGCTGGCCTTCTTTTTATAACCTTGTCGTTGTATATATATAAAGCACAGCCAGCACAGTAAACTTGAAAAGTCTGAGAAAAGATTCTCAGGCACTCATTTTCCTTTAACATTATTTTTGCCAATTTTGGCCCATTTCTAGAAGAAATTAGTTTGTTATCCCAGCATATCAATTATAATTATGCTTTCAAGATGTCAAATCTTGGCTTTCCTTCCTTTTGTCCTATTCAAGCACACTACAAAGAAAAACCACTTCCATTACAAAGGTAACAAACTTGTTCTTCTACAGTAGAGGCTTGGATCTCTCTCTCTCTCTGTAGGCTCTCTCTCTCTCTCTCTCTCTCTCTCTCTCTCTCTCTCTCTCTCTCTTTCTGAGCTGCACAATATTTCAGTGTTTCTCAATTTATGACCCTCCATACTAAAAATAGTCCTTGAGCGGCATAATAAGCTGTACAATCTTCTAAAAAATGCAAGTATACTCTCTTTAACATCCCAGGACACAATCAAAATCTTCTGGTCCTTAGCAGGGTCTGAATATTAGGTACATACAACCCTGGATAAACAATAACAGATGACACACATTACACTGTGTTATGATTTTACAAAAATAAAGTCAAAAATGGAGAAGCCATGTGTGAAAAACTAAGCACACCCTTACTGTTTTCTATAGGAATTAAGAGGGCTAAATAGCAGGGAGGTGCTGCTAACAAAATGCTCTTGAATAACTTATCATCCACAAGTTGTGACCACCTCTACAAAAGCTGAAGTTTAGCAGCTCGTTGGTCTGGAGCATTCAGGTATGTGGTAACAACAATGCCAAGGAGGAAACACATCAGCAATGCTTGTGGAGCAACAATTACTGCTGCCCATTCAATCTGCAAACTGTTGTAAAGCCATTTCCAAACAATGTCAAGTACACCATTCTATATTGAGGAAGACTATTCACAAGTAGAAAACATTCAAAACAGTTGTCAACCTTCCTAGGAGTAGATGTCCAAGCAAATTCACCCCAAAGTCAGATTGTGCAATGCTCAGAAAGATTGCCGAAAATAAGTTGTATCTCAGACTCTTAAAAAAGCCTCAGTTAGCATGTTAAAATGTTAAAACTTCAAGACAGTATCATTAGGGGGGGACCTAAAGAAGTATGGTTTGTTTGGAAATGTCATGAGAAAGCCACTTCTCTCTAAAAAGAACATGGCAGCATAGCTTAAGTTGGCAAAAAAAGTGGAGGGAAACATGCAAAATCTGCTGCAGGAAGAGATAAGAGAGGAGCATTTGGTGAGCACTAATGTCCATCCAAAAGTTACATTAATCTTCCCCCATGAACAGTTTTGTTTCATTTAAAGAAAGGGAAAATCCAAGTGGTTAAAACATTGTTATTTTACATCTTTAATGCTGCATCTTTGGTTTAGACAGCTGTTATCACGAACCATCAACTTCCTTCTGATTTATGGTATTCCTATGCCAGAGTCATCTTCAAAATGTTCAATCACGCCTTGTCTCAAACTCTTGCAAAACTGAATGCCGTGGCTTTGTTTATACTCAGAGCCAACCCATCTCGTAGCTTGTCTTGATCTTTTGCTGCTTTCTTCAACTTTTCCTTTTGTTACTGTCTTTCCTAGTTATATTTTATGTTTCTAACTGTGATACAAAATTCAGTCCTTTGCCCTGACTCTTTTCCTTAATTAGCTCAACCAAATAGAAATGCAGAGAGGGTAACCTATGCAGACACAATGTTTATAGTGTCAAGACAGAAAAAATATTGCTTATAAAGACACCTAGGTGTAAATGCTGTTAAACTTTAATAAATATGGTTAAAATGTATGCATGAAGTAAATTTAACCAATGACAAATTTCAATGTGCTTAAACAATGTTAGTTAGACAGTGTCATAACTTTTTCCTTGTTTGCTTAATAGACCAAAGTCTATTAAGTATATATATTAAGTATTATTATAGGATTCAATCAAGACTGTTTCTTGTATCATACTATTAAAACAATATGGATTTTTAAAAATTATATTTTATTATAAACATAAGATTAATACTTATAGGGCAAACAGAAACTCAGAGAAAGACTAAGGATGTTTTTAAAACGGGGAAAATACTACATTTATTATAGTACGTCACATTATTTGCTTATGAAAAACCCATACTACCTTTCTATTTTTTAAACATTTCAACGCAGATTACGTTACCCAAATACAATAAAAACAATTAATGAAATGATTTTGAAATGTTGACAACATGTCATTAAATTAGCAAAGTAGCTGGGTAAGGTTTAATTACCAGACAATCTGTTAGGCCTGTACAAACAAACTCAGCTTCACTTGACAGAAGAGCCTGCTTAATCTCAATAAAAAGATTGGCTACACTCCACAATCACAACGGGTACAGCAACAAAGATTCTTCCCCAAAACTGGGGGGGGGGGGGGGGCAAACAAGATACAGTAAGCAAGGGATTTTCACCCTGCACTCAGAGTGTTCAGATTTAGTACAGTGGTTCCCAACCTTGGGTTCCCTAAAGTGCTCTTGAAACTGAAATTCCCCAGAAATCCTGATCACGACAGCTAATGGCGAAAAAGTTTCTGGGAGTTTTTAGTCCAAAGAACATCTGAGGACCCAAAGCTGGGAACCACTGGACTAGGGAGATGATCTATAAGGGGGGGAAAAAAAGCACTCTTAGAAAAACACATCCTGAGCTCTTCAAGATCTTTAAACTATGAGGAGTTCAAATGTGGTAGCCAGAGCAATTTTTCAACACAGAAAGTAATTTTATGGCCGGTTGTCTGTTTCCACCAAATCTTCAAACATTACAACGCTATACCAGGGCTGTGGAGTCGGAGGTCGGAGTCGAGGAGTCGGAGGAAATTTTGGTTACCTGGAGTCGGAGTCGGCAAAACAAATGCACCCGACTCGACTAAATTTTAGATTGGAATTTTTTTTAAAAAAGCAAGTTTAAATGTCCCAATTCTAAAACAAACCAAATAATGTGGTTTGTATTTTTGAACTGGTAAAGTTCGGTTCCTGATGTTTATGCCTGCTGCTACTATTCAGCCACTTGATTAATTAATAAAAAAATTAAAATAAAAACTTGGTTTTCATTGTGTTTGTCTTTTGCTTAAACTGTTCAATACAGTAGACTGTTGGCTTCCCAGCCAGTAGTCCTGTGGTAATGACATGTATGTTGCCTTTCTTTCCTTCAAGGAATGTATAAAATGCATTTGCATATTAATACAGAGAGGAGTTGGATTTGGGGAGTCGGAGTCAAGAAGTCGGAAGTACAAAAAAACTTAGGAGTCGGAGGTCGGAACATTTATCTACTGACTCCACAGCCCTGCGCTATACCCTTTGCTGCAGGATTCCCCACAAGATCAAGACTAAAGGAATGCCCCCCCACATAAAGGAGAGATACACTTCCCCCCAATATCTTAGGTGTGAGGAGGTCTGGCCATTAGAGCTCCTCCCATCTTCCACGATTTAACTCATGATTTTGTTTCACAGTAGCCTGCATCAGGTATCACGTTTCAAAAAATATCTAATGTAAACTAAACAGACACTTTTCTATTGTAAACAGAGAGAACAAAAAATAGCACTCTGCCTCCTAACATTTCTCTCTCTATCAATGTATTTCCAACAGATCAGTGTTTCAGTTCCTTTATCCAACATTTATTAGTTCTGAGTCATATATTATTATACCACATGCATTCAGTGACCACTTCATGCTTGCATTGAATAACGACAAGAAACCCAGAAGTTACTGTCAATACTTGTCTGCCCTAGCCCAAGACTTGCTATTTTGGTGCCATATCTATTAAGCTCTTTGAGAAGAAGTCTTTCAACACCCTGCCATCCAAGATCCATTTGACAAGGGACTCTGCTGATTTAGTTTTATACATCCAGAGCTACTACTTAAGTTAGTTTCCTTTCCAAAAAATATGTATATGCAACATTTTTAACAAAAAAAAAAAACCTTACTTATTTGTGGGTTCTCAAACAGTAATGATACCCAATTTGTGAGCATATAAGGTATTAACATACCAACCCCAAGAGAACTGCACTGCAATATTCTTATTTCTCTCTTTTCCTCCTTTGCTAATGTCTTCTTACAAGACAAATGAAGAGAAAGCAGTAGCAAGCAAATGCAGGAGCAGAGAAGTGGAACATAAAGTTGAGTCCCCGATGAAATTTTCTGTGGCTGAGCAGGAACATTTGCACACAAAATTTCATGACTGGAAACCCTCTGTTTTTTCAAATGTAATAGGGCCATTCTGCTTTTTTGGGCATACTTGGTTCTTTTAAGATCCACAAGATGGAGATACATCCATAAGTGGAGAAACATTTGCTATCAAAGATAGCTGGCTGTCCTTTCCTCAAACAGCTGCAGAGTTCTTTTGCAAGGATCACAGCAAGTCGACTGTGGAGTAGCTGACTTGAATTGCTTCCTTCTTCGTGATAGCAAACCCCCAGCGTTTCTCTCCTTGTTTTCTACCCTCCTCACTCCAGCAGTGACCGCATTTAAGGAATGCATTTATTTCCA
Source organism: Phrynocephalus guinanensis (assembly GCA_037367245.1). Classification (NCBI taxonomy): domain Eukaryota; kingdom Metazoa; phylum Chordata; class Lepidosauria; order Squamata; family Agamidae; genus Phrynocephalus; species Phrynocephalus guinanensis. Next base: position 39,412,777 of record CM074734.1, on the reverse strand, counting down.
GGAAGCCCATCCAGGAGGCAAAATCGTTTGGTTCAGAGGATGCCCCTACCCGCCTTTTTAAGGTGAAACGAAAAGCAGCACACCGGTACTTTTGGAAGGTGCAGCGGCACCGATCTACCGCCGCCGCCAACACCACCATCCAGTCAAAGTAAAGCAAACCCCACCCAAAATTCCCACGTCAGTCCGTGGAAGAAAAAGAGACAGAAGGAAGCGTAACTCGGGGGTTGACTCCGTTACGCGAGAGGCAAGCCCGAACGAGCATGAAAAAAGAAACAAGAAGAAAGCGCCAACTCCTGATGCCTCACGGGCAGCATCCAGTCCACTGGGTCCAGAAGAGCGGAAAACCCTCGCAGGGGATAGACACCAGAGACCAGAGGCGGGGTTGCTTGCCCCCCCCCTACCCCGCCTCCCTACACCCCGTTCCCTGAAGTTAACGCATTTTATCTCCCCACACACACACACACACACCCGTCTCTCTCTCTCTC